>OX451209.1:9121684-9319785 GCA_949628255.1 Macrophya alboannulata
TCGATCCCATTCTGTTCATAGGAAATTGTAAATGATATAAGTTATTGTTAATACAAACCCGCCGCTATTCATTGGCTCCACCATTGTATGTAGAATTAATGATTTATGAACGACGTAGGTGAATTAATATTCTATGATGTATCATCCTTTTACGCTGTACCACATAGAAGGTGAAATAAATATTATAATACGTACCTGTGTGTATTCAGTGTGAAATTATTGAACGAACTGTAACACAGGAAAAAGCATATATGCGGGAAAAAAATTCATCATAGATAAAATCGTATTCAACCGCTTTGTATTAGGGAGACGTCAAATATATTATTCAATCGGTGGGAGAAAGTTATCATCGAGAGCCTACGAGTAAAAGGTTGTTGCTAAGTTCATAATATCATGCAAGCAGTTTCACTGCAATTCAATATTTGGATTCATTTATTCGTTCTCTTTCTTTATTTTCATCTACTCGGTTCATCCTTGTGGTACATGTGGTACACATGCATTTATATCAAGTGTAAGTGGGCCTCGCGTTTGTTACGACTAGCGGCCGGGCAGAGCCCATGGCGCCACCGAACGTCGGTAGTACATAGTTCTGATCTACCCGAAACGATCTCCGATTGGACGCTCCTCAGCTAATCAACGATCTCCGCCGAGTTAGCGAGTTAGCGCCGGAGATTCTAGAATTGCAACCCAGCACTGAATCCCGCAGTTCTGCCGCCGGGAAATGTAGTGTTCGGGAGGATCCACTTATCCCGGGGCTTCGGCCCGCGTCCAAGTCTATCTTGAATGGGGTCACTTACCTGTAGAGGGTGTCAGACTCGTAGTGACCGGGACGCGCCACGGGAGGATCTTTCCTCGGAGTCGGGTTGCTTGAGAGTGCAGCTCTAAGTGGATGGTAAACTCCATCTGAGGCTTAATATGACCACGAGACCGATAGCGAACAAGTACCGTTAGGGGAAGTTAAAAAGAACTTTGAATAGAGAGTTCAACAGTACGCGAAACCGTTCAGGGGTAAACCTGAGGAACCCGAAAGACCGAACGGGGAGATTCGTCGTCAGCGATGTTGGCTTCTCCGTCGCTTGTCATGTCGGGACCCCGTGTCCACGGAACTCGGCCGCGGTGTTACGTCCGACAGCGCCGGCGTTCACTTTTCCCCTAGTAGGACGTCGCGACCCGTTGGGTGTCGGTCTACGGCCCGGGCGGCTACACGGAGAGAAAAAACTAGCAATTACCGCGTGAGCATTAGTCACGCTTTAATAGCAAGCATTTTTCTTGGAATATTTGCATGACTACTTCCGTTTAACGCAAGCAACGACGCTACGGACAATAAGCGCGGCGCATATGGAAAAATCCCTAAAGTCACTTGGGCATATAGCAAGCGCCGCCATGCAGTGTAATCGTGAAGTTGGCCGAGGGACATTTCCAAGAGAGCCCACGGATTTTTTCCGTGAGATTTCTTGCAATTGACTTGTATATCGGCGCGGGTCGGTTACAACGCACGTCGACAGCGCATAGGAGGCGTGGCTCAAAACACAATCGCAAGGAGCCTCACGGAAAAAGTCCGTGGGTTCTCTTGGAAATATTTCTCGGATAACTTCACGGTTTTAACGCAAGGCGAGCATTGCTATGAATCCAACTGATTCTTGGGATCTTCGCATGTGCGCTGGTGCATTGACGGCAACAGAGCTTGTCGTGCATTAAACCCGTGAGGTCCTAGGGAATAGAGCATGAGAGGCCTGCGCGGTTCACATGACAAATAGTCGCGCGTGAATCCAATGAATTCTCTTGGATGAAACCCTAGAT
Source organism: Macrophya alboannulata (assembly GCA_949628255.1). Classification (NCBI taxonomy): domain Eukaryota; kingdom Metazoa; phylum Arthropoda; class Insecta; order Hymenoptera; family Tenthredinidae; genus Macrophya; species Macrophya alboannulata. Next base: position 9,123,485 of record OX451209.1, read on the forward strand.
TTTTCTCTCCGTGTACCTGTCCCGGCGTTCGCGTTGGGGCAAACCCCCGGTTGCCCGTCCGGCTGCCCAGCGGTACCTGCACGGTATAGAGCCGCATTGAACTGCGTCAGGCCCGTCGCAAGCGCAGTCATTCCCGGTGGTCGGACCTAGTACCATCCCCAGGCCTGGCCAGCTGTTGGCAGACGGTGTCCTCTGACTGGCTCATTTGAAACAATAATATACCGGTCGGCGACGATATTGCTTTGGGTACTTTCAGGACCCGTCTTGAAACACGGACCAAGGGGTCTACCGTGTGCGCGAGTCATTAGGACACGCAAACCCAAAGGCGAAATGAAAGTGAAGGTCAGTCTAGCGCTGACCACTGGAGGATGGGCCGCGTCACCATGCGGCCCCGCACTCCCGGGGCGTTTTGTTTTCATTGCGAGAAGAGGCGCATCCACAGCGTACACGTCGGGACTCGGAAGATGGTGAACTATGCCTGGTCAGGACGAAGTCAGGGAAAACCCTGATGTAGGTCCGTAGCGATTCTGACGTGCAAATCGATCATCGGAACTCGGTATAGGGGTGAAAGACTGATCAAACCATCTAGTAGCTGTGTTGTATCCTCTTTTATTAGAAGTGATAGGGAATAAGGATCCGTCCTAGAGGTGATAGAGAATCACACTTAGTTGCAAGAATAGCGACAATAAAGTGTAGAATTTATTGAATATCGAGATGAAGTACAAAGCTTCTTTGAGCACTTGCTCACGTTTGAGTTCCTGAGTATTACGGAGAGACAGAGCTCCGTCGTTGAACAAGAATATTCAGCTCAAGACTGCGGACGAGCAGTCTGCGCCCTAATTCATTAATTCTTAATCGCTGATTCGACTATTGCTGCAATATACTTACTTTGCGCGTCAGCGCAATCCATACTTCTTGCCTAATGCGACCTAGATAGTTTATTTCGCTATTTTGAGCAATGTCGAATTCCAGCTTCCAACAGCTGGTTCCCTCCGAAGTTTTTCTCAGGATAGCTGGCACTCGCGTACAAAACGTGCACGAGTCTCATCCGGTGAAGCGAATGATTAGAGGCCTTAGGGCCGAAACGACCTCAACCTATTCTCAAACTTCAAATGGGTGAGATCTTTGGCTTGCTTGAACTATGAAGCCACGAGATTTCGGATCAGAGTGGGCCACTTTTGGTAAGGAAACTGGCGCATTGTGATGAATTAAACGCCGAGTTATGGCGCCGAAGTCGACGCTTATGGGATACCACGAAAGGCGGCCTGGGCAAGGTGATGGTTTCCGCCGGATCCGAGCTCGGTCCCGTGAGTTGGCCTTTTACGGATCTTCCTTGCTGCGAGGCTTCCGTGACGGTTCGCCGTTGCGGTCGTCCTCTTCGGCCGCCATTCAACGGTCAGCTCAGAACTGGCACGGACTGGGGGAATCCGACTGTCCAATTAAAACAAGGCATTGCGATCGCCCTAGCGGGTGTTGACGCAATGTGATTTCCGCCCAGTGCTCTGAATGTCAACGTGAAGAAATTCAAGCAAGCGCGGGTATACGGCGGGAGTAACTGTGACTCTCTTGAGGCCCCATGGTAAACGCTTCTAGCTGTGGGTGCCATGTGCCATCCTTTACCTTCACGTCGTGAGAGTCGGAAACCTTCAACGGCTAAAACAGGCTCTGGTTCTGGGGGGTTCGGGTTACCAGCACGTTCCCCTTCAACTGTTGGTCCCAATAATTAAAGATGCTTCGGGCAAAGTAAGTCAAATGGCGACCAACAGTTCTCCGTGAATGGCGACCCACATGTTAACGTAAAGAAATTCAAGCAAGCGCGGGTAGACGGCGGGAGTAACTATGACTCTCTTAAGGCCCCATGGTGAACGCCTTTAGCTGTGGGTGCCATGTGCTATCCTGTACCTCCACGTGGTGAGAGTCGGAAATGTTCGACGGCTAAAACAGGCTCTGGTTTCTGGGGAGTTCGGGTTACCAGCCCGTTCCCCTTCAACTGTTGGTCCCAATAATAAAAGATGCCTCGGAAAAAGTAAGTCAAATGGCGACCCACAGGTCTCCATAACTCATCAGCACACTTGAACGATAATGATAATACGACCAACTTAACATCAACCTCAAATATGGTCACACCTCATGAAAACCCAGAACCGGGTACATCCACTGGCTATAACTTGAGGAGCGGCTCGTCCAGAAACCTTCGCACGAACAAGCGATCATCTAGCGATACAGACTTAGAAGTGATGAGAGGAAGTATAGGGATAAGGACGCATCTTCTAATCGGAGTGCACCGCCAGTTGATAATAAGACCTGTCACCTATGTCGAATGACATTCAAGACACCTGGAGGTCTGGGTGTGCATACTCGCAGAGTACATCCCGTCCAAGCTAGTGAAACCATTGTGGTGGATCGTGTAAAGGCGAGATCACTGGGGCTCGATCTTCGCTGAGCAGGCATTGCCAGTTGATGGTGAGAATCCGTTGCGGAGGAAGATTTTGAAGGGGCGTTCAAATCTTCTGGGACCAGTTACTGAGAGCGAAGTAGCCGCTAACCGACTTACCAAGGGGTCCGCACCCGGTCCAGATGGTATTACCACCGAAGCCTGGATGGAGGCTCCGGCTGCGCTATATGCGGCTTTTTATAACATTTGCTTGTGTGCGGGAACCCTGCCGCCCTCCCTTACGGCTGCTCGCACCGTGTTTATACCAAAGAAGGACACGCCACATAATCCTGGCGACTACAGGCCTCTATCGATGACTTCGGTCGTAACGCGCCAATTGCATAAAATCCTAGCATCCAGGCTTTGTAGTAGGGCTAATCTAGACTGTAAACAGCGGGCCTTTATTCCCGTCGACGAGGTAGCTGAAAATATAACTATCGTGGACACTGTCCTAGCCACTGCTAGAGAAAGTTTACGGGAAGTGCACATCGCTACACTCGATGTTGCTAAGGCCTTTGACTCGGTATCACACGAGGCGATTTTCAGAGCACTCAGAAGGTTCGGTTGTCCAGAACCATTTGTTCAATACATTCAATCCTATTATAGAGCGGCCACAACTCGCATTGGCTATGACAGTGAGCCGGTTCAGGATAACAGAGGTGTCAGGCAGGGTGATCCGCTTAGTCCTATCCTATTTAATATTGTACTTGACGAAGTACTTGATCCGTTGCCTGATGATATCGGGTTTTGTCTCAATGGAACCAACGTTGACTGTTTGGCCTTTGCGGATGACCTGGTCCTGATAGCCTCGTCTAAGACCGGCATGCAGATGCTGCTGGATATTACATCAAAACAACTGAAAATAATGGGCATGATCCTGAACACAGCCAAGTCCTCGATCCTCTCTATTACGCCAAGCGGGCGGGACAAGAAGTACAAACCCATGAGTAAGCCTCTCTTTAATGTCGATGGAGCTCAATTAGAACAGTCTAGCGCCGCTGATACCTGGAGGTATTTAGTCTACTTTGCAGCTACCGGCAAACTGGCTTGCCGTAACGCCTTGGACTTATGGATAAGTCGTCTTGCGAAAGCCCGACTAAAGCCACATCAGCGGCTGCGTATCCTCAAGCAGTCCTCATTCCTCGAATGCTTGGAGGCTTAGTATTAGGCAAGACCTCGGTCAAGCACCTAGGCGAATACGATGTTAAAATACGCAACTTTGTACGTGAAGCTCTTAGTTCTCCAAAGGACGTCCCGCAGGGAGAGTTCTATGCGCCGGTGGAAGAAGGAGGCTTGCGTATGATGGCCTTGGCCCGGTCTGTTTCCGCCTTGCGTCTCGAAAGATATCAAAGACTTGAGAAATCGAAATACCTTGCCGCGCGTGCAGCAGTCGCTTCATGATACATGCAAGCGCATTTACGATGGGCAACCCAAGTACTTCGTACATGGGGGCCCCAATGCACGAACAGGCAGAAAGTTAAGCGCGAATGGGCCCGAAGACTCCATGAGTCCGCGGATGGCATTGATCTAGCTCACACCAGCGATGTACCTGCTAGTTATGACTAGGTTTACACCCCCCTGTCGTCTAAAGATTTCATACAAGCCAAACATCTGCACTTTAATGCTCTGCCTTCACGCGCTAGAACATCTAGAGGCCCTCGACATGACCAAGTCGAGTCTAATTGTCGCGCTGGGTGTGGTGTCTTGGAAACATCTGCGCATGTTATACAGCAATGTCACCATACGCACGGTGATCGAATCAGACGACAGGGCCGTGTTTGCAATATTTTAGGGCAGGAAATGGAAAAAATGGGTTACAAAGTAGTTAGGGAGAAAGAATATGTAGTTCGCAACGAAACTTGGAAGCCTGACCTAGTAGTCATTAGAGACAGAAAAGCAATAATTATTGATGCTTAAGTCAGATCCGGCGCCATGGAATTCTATCATAGGCAAAAACGAGCGAAATATGCCGAAAACCGGCTTTTGTTACGGGAAGTAGCTGACAAATCTGGGGCGGTATGGGACGCGAACGTTACCACGGCCACTATCTCTTGGAGAGGCTTGTGGGGGCGGGCGAGTGCGACTGATCTGACCAACTTAACCATATCGAGGAGAACGCATACGAAAATCACGTTAGAGGTTATCAGAGGGTCGCATCTATGTTGAACTTCGTTCAACCAGATGACGACGGTAGTGTAGATAATAAATTGTTATAGAGTATGCTGTTGAGTACGATGCGCCTAGTCTCTAGTCTGTAAGCTAGTCATAGTTTATTCTCTAGTCGGTTATATCGAACATAAAAGATAGTATTTAAGTCTGTACGAAGTGTGAGGGTATCTTTGCCCGAAAACTCAGAGCAATAAAGAGAAATGAGAGTAGAGGAGGAAGGTAGCAAAGGGATTTGGTGGTCGGCTTCCTTCCTCCTCTACTTTCTTTAAAAAAAAAAAAAAAAGGTGTAAGAGAGTAAGGTAAGGTACTGTTCGTGTTAGCCCCCGCTTAGTCTGTGGAGGAGGGCGAGTGAAAGGAATGACACGCCGCGGGGATCTGTGCCTTGTCACTCATTCCGAAACTGGCCGCATGTAGGGCCTCAACTGGAGGCAACCAGTTAAACTTAGGGCTCCCCCACGGGGGAATTCCTTTCATTGAAAAGTGGCCGGAGGGATTAGCCCTTCAAATGGAGCTGGTAAGGCAGGTCACCAGCCCAATAATCGAGTCAAGTATAACGAAGGAATAAGCCCGGATATAGCGGGCCTCGGGAAACTTAGCCAATTTCCTGGGAAAAAAACGCCTTAGAATATGAAGCAGAACACCACGCGCCCGCAAGGCAAAAAGCGTCAATAGCGATAGCGTCCCGCCCGTTCTGTAGGGGGGGTTCTCGGTCTGTTACAGATCGGGAACCCTCCCTTTCCTACGCAAAATTTTTGAGACCATACAATGCGAGGCTCACGAGCAAACGGCAATACTCAGTCCAGACTAGACTACGACCGAAGCACTCAGCAAGCGCAGGTTCACCTGAAGCACAAAGACCTAACGCCCAGATGCAGCACGATCAGAGGCATTGAGCGAAGAACGAGCCGCGACCCAAGATTACGGGGGATCCGAGAGTCGGATCGAGAAGGCCCCGGGAAACCAGTATTCGAGAAGAAGCAGGTAACACCAGACACATGGCACACACCAGCTGAGGACATGAGAAAAATACAGGGATTTCCCTGGAAGTATGCGAACACATGCAGCACTGGCCAAACAAAACGCATGAACCAAACAACCGACCGGCACTAAGCCAGAAAGCAGTAGCATGACTCTGGAAAGCTTAAACCAAATAACAAACAAGTCCCGGAAACAGGTGCGCTGTCGGAGGCGCGACCAGCCCTCTGAGAGGACTGAAAAACACATCTCATGTATCAATCAGACATAGATGATGCCTCGGACGTGGGTGACCACGACCCTAGGCCACCCGTGGCAGGCTTGCCTGCTACTGGACACAGGGTGAACGATGACGGACCGGACATTGACCTGGACTTCGAGGATCAGTACACATTAATGTATCGCTTCAACCGGGTACGACCATGTGCGAAGTTTGCACATGCGAAGTAAGAAAGCTGGTCTTCCTCAATTTTAAAGACATTACGACACATTACAAGCAGCAACACTCTAAGGTGCAGATAGAACTGCTGTGCATATGCACCTTCCCGGGGGCTCCTAATTGGCATACCCACAAGAGGTATTGCAAGGGTCCCGCAGTGCGGGCCGATTAGCCATTTAAATGTGGAAACTGCCCGCAATCGTTCGATAGCAAGTCAGGGCTTACCCAACACGAGCGGCACGAACACCCCGCCGTGCGCAACGAAAAGCGGAGAGTGGAAGCCGAGCAACCAAAGAGCTCTCAGGGTAGGTCGTTGTCCATATGGACTCAAGAAGAGACGGATTTGCGCAAACGTCTCGAGGAGCGTTTCAAAGAGTCGAACGCAATCAATAAAAGGTTGCTTCTCTACTTTCCGGGGAAGACAATCAGGCAAATTAATTGGAAAAGAGCGGGCATGAAAAAGACGGCTCAGCGTAGGCAAGAAGCTCTAGCACATGGCCGAACAGACACAAGTGATCGCGAGGGGGAAAGCATAACAGAGCTGGATGAGAGAGCCAAAATAGAAGACCCCGATCACCAAGTCAGAAACGATGAGGCTGAATGGAAGGCGCCTATCGGAGAGTTCGTGAGAAATATCGATCTGACGGCGGAGAATTGCTTGGCGGAGATAGGTAGAGCGATCGTTAAAGATTGGGACACTCTTAAGCAAGACCCCAGAGAACTCAGCCAAGCCCTTGACACCAGGGTCAAAGAACTAGCTGACGCTATGTTAGGTAACAGCGTAAAGCAACAGCCACGCAATGCTAGGCAAGTCAGAGACAAGCCGAAAAACCGGGTCACCCGGCCGCCTAGGCACAATCAGCGAAAAAGGTCCAATTACGCTAGGTGCCAGGACCTCTTTAATAAGTGTCCAAAAAAGCTGGCCGCTGCTGCGGTTACAGGGGACCTGACAGCCATTACGGGTAACCCTGAGCCACCGTCAAAGGAGGATATCCAAACACTATATGACTCTCTATGGGGAACGAGTAGACCAGACATACGCCAGGCAGAGATGCCTGATCCTCAAGAGATGCGGGCGGCATTTAGACCCTTAACCGTTAACGAAATAAAAGCCAAGATTCGAAGAATCAACAGCCGGTCAGCCACAGGCGTCGATTCTATCAAGAGGGCGCACTTGCTTAAGCTCAGAGTAGCCGAAACGTTGGCAATATTATTTAATATACTAGTTATGGACGAGATCTTCCCCGAGCCGTGGAGGCAAAACAGAACCACTTTAATTCCGAAACCGGTAAAGAGCGGGAAAGACGCTAAGAACTGGAGACTTATTACAATAGCCGGCCAGGGTGTTTACAGGCATCATGGATGGTCGGATACGAGGCATGTGCCAGCAAACACTAAGGCAGAAAGGCTTCACGCGAGAGGATGGATGGTCGGATACGAGGCATGTGCCAGCAAACACTAAGGCAGAAAGGCTTCACGCGAGAGGATGGATGCCGGTAGAACATCCTGCTCCTCCATGAAGCTCTAGGAGAAATGAAGGCAGTATCTGGCAGTGAGATGGCAGTGGTCGACATCTCCAAAGCGTTCGACACTGTCCCACGCGCGGCTATACGAAGGGGCCTCGAAGCCAAGGCAATACCCAAGCCCATAGTCAACCTGATCAGTAAGATGTACCACGGCTGCACAACCACTATCACCGCAGCAGGCAATGAAAAGCTGGTCATAGAGCTCAAAAGAGGCGTCGAACAGAGCGACCCCCTGTCACCTCTCTTGTTTAACCTAGTCCTGAAAGAAGTCATCAGTAAACTTGAGAGTGAATACGAAGAAATACGGGTGGGCGGTGTTAACCTCACAGTCGCCACATTTGCAGACGATGTGGTGATAATTGCCAAAGATAGTAAAACAGCGCAGAAACAGCTCACAGCGCCTAACTCCTTTCTGAATCAGATGGCAATGCAACTATCGGTACTCAAGTGTCAAGCATTCGAGGTGGTAGCGACCAGGAAATCTTGGTATGCCAAGAACCCAGCCCTTAAGATTGGGAACGAGGAGCTTTCCGAGCTGACACCCGACGAGGTCATTAAATACCTCGGGGCCAAACTCAGCGTATGGAAGAATCTAACGAAAGGCGCAGAGCTGCCTACCATTCTGGGAGTAATAAAGAACTTGAGGAGGTTCCACCTGAAACCATGGCAAAAGCTGGAGATATTGAATACATATATTCTCCCCAGATATGTATATCAACTGATTGTCAACGCACCTAGCAAGGGCACTTTGAGAACGCTAGACAGCGAAGTGCGACAACAGATCTAGGATATATTACACCTGCTAACCTCCACTGTTACCGGGTTCTTCTACACCCCCCAGAAGCATTGAGGACTAGGCCTGCTGAGATTTGGACGCACGGTGAGATATGCAGTTTTTAAAGGAGCCATTCAGATGAGTCAATCAAACGACCCCTAGTCCGAGAAGTTATAGGCAAATACCGAGGCAAGGTAAACGAGCTCGCCAGAGATATTGGCGTACAACTGCCACTTACTAGGAGTGTCCCAGGGTTCCGGTGCACGGATTTTGTTCAAATTTGGAGAGGTGTTTCTTTGGTCCAAAATACTAGCCCTCTGATCTTCAATTCCATCTCATAGGCCTTTCTTCTCCTGGAAAATATTATTATCGTACAATTTATTGGTTCTTTGCCATTGTCGAGGCATCTCCCTTGTCATCTGCGACTTTGGCACGCTGGGGACTGATGGATACATGCGTGAAATGGCAACGAACAAAAGCCATAGTTGTGTCACACTAGAAGTGTCATCTGTAAAGTGAAATCTGTGAGGTGAAATAAAGTTATGAAGAAATTTCGACTGTATTATTTTTTGTACAGAAAAGTAAGTATCTGAAATGTCCTTATCAATCAGAAGAAAGCTATCACTCGACATTATGTAATCGGGAGTGCTTCTATTAAATCAAGTCAGCTGACAAAAAGACCTCAAGTTTTCATGTTCAATGTTTCAACGTATCTACCCATCTGTCGAAAATTACCATATCTGAAATTGACAACATTTATTGTTAAATTCGGCACTCCTATGTGATCACTAGTTTCCACAAAATCGTTCATATTGTCAATAGTAATCTACATGCACCTTTCGCCAACACGTTACGTAGGCTGAGAATAGAGTGTGCACTCAGATAAGAAACGTCGATAATAGAATACAGCAGACCTTTGACGACGCCGATAGCCAACTGCTTCTGCAATCACCCAGTGAGTCGAGATTCCCAATTCTTATCAGGATAAAAGATCAGGTATTTGGGTTATGGAATCAGCTCAACTTGTAGAGGCGTTTCCTTTGGCCAAAATACGGAACTGATGTAATATGCAGATTTGTCTCAGGCATTCGTCTAACAGGCATTTCGTGGCCACATCTACAATTAAAGAAGAAACAAATGATTTCAATACAAACTAATTACGTATAGTTTTGCTTCGCTACGTGCACAGAATATGAGATTGTTTGTAAAATATTACGTCAAAAAAAGGTTCCACACAGTTGACCTAACCCCAAATTTCATACATGATTCTGAGGGCTGGCACTCGAACTTTTAATGATTTCGTGATTTGATATGATTTTAGCCATGATTTTTTGTATGATTTCATGTGCCATTTTGGATTTCTGCTGTCCACTGAGAGATATTTCGATGCCTAATTTTCGCGCCAATTGCGCTCTCGCATCGGTTTCGTGATCTTTCCCGGCAGCTACATCCGCGATTTCGAGTGGTTTTGGATACCGAATCGCCTTGACTAATCTATAACACGATGTGCTCTCCTTCATTCGGCATATTTCACCGAACTTAGAAGCGGTTATCATATCGCGTCGGTACGTGTGCCACAAGTCGCAGTCACTCTGGCTCGCAGTGAAGCGTTCGACATTCCTGCGATTTGATTGACGCTCACGCAGTTTTTCAAAGTGCTTCTTCTCTATCGCGTCGTACTTCGACTGGCTCATGTCAGGCTCGCGACAGGATGGACCGTAGTCTTTATCCGCACCATACCACCGTTTACGTCGCTTTCTACCGTCATCGCGACGATGACTTTTGGTTCTCGCGACCTGTAATAGCCTGCTCCATTCCATGGCCAGAACCGATCGGGGAACTCGTTTTCTAGCGCTGGCGTATATTCTTGACAACAACGCTAGCGTATTATGCTGGACCAATGCACAATGCGCTCGGAGTTCGTAGGAGCCGCGTACGCTATTATTTACACGCCTCCCGCCGTTGAATCTATTGCCTTGAGAATGGTACGACTCGGCAGCATTACTCGTTTTATCCTCCAACAAAGAGTCCGCGTATTTCGCTAAACGGTCTACGACTCCGTCGATGATGTGAAAAATACCGACTTCATCGAGCAACGGGACTAGATTCGTTTCGGATTCGTCGCAGCCTAAAAACGACGAGTCACATCTCGAATGATCGCCAAAGACATGTCCCGGCATGTTCAAAATGTCATACATCAGACCTTCGGCTTGTTCGGCTCGCGTGCTATCTTCTGCTCTACGGCGTTCTATAGCAGCCTGTATGAAAACACGCATTTTCAAACTACTACTTTTGACGCGCGCACGGAGTTCCTTTACCGAACCTGATGACGGCTTTTTCACAAATTTCGCTTCCGACGCATTCATGATATGCTTGCAAAAGTTGCGAAATAAGTGATTTTTACACTCAGTCTTTTTTACGCGAACATCATATGCTGCGTAAGGATCTTTATCGAGTATGGCTTGATAAACACTGCTATCTCCATCACCGATAACAGTTTGATAAATCAACCCATGAGTTTCTAAGCTACTACAAAACCCTTCAGCTATTATATCCGGTTCCATGCTCGTTGATGATTGATGCTGACCCCAGTTCTTATAGCAGTCGTGTATCGGCGGTTCTTCATCGAGGTCCGTCACTCGATTGCAAATACAGCAATACTTGTTTCGGACTCCACAGAACAACACACGCCCTGTGAGAGCACCCACGATTACCGCAGTCCCAGACAACGCATCGTATCTTCCCCCACGGTAAGATCTCTTACCCCATGCTCCATCAACGATAACAGTAATCCACGGGATGCCTTCAGGAGTAACACAGCCTTCTTGGATAGCTAATGTTCTTTCCATTTCAGCCGCACCTCTTATTTCTCTATCGCTAGCATTTTTAATCAGCGAAGTTAGCGAGTCCCTAACTTTGCGATAGGTTACATGCGACAAGCTACGTATCCCCATCGCAGCAAGTTGTGCCTGAACCGTTGCAAATCAGATTCCGGCCACCAAGCTACCACACACTGTGCCCTCATGAATAGACATTTCATCACTCCTTTCTGGAAGAGTCCAAACGCTAAATTTGAATTCGCATTTCTCACAACGAAAGAATAATTGCGATCGCATCCCAACATCAACTTGTTTCCACAAGTCTACGTCTCGGATACTACTCGGACAATCGGGATTATGACTGTACATTTTTTCACGCAATGTTTTTAGAAGATATTTAATATCAACTCTGTGTCTGACGCTTGCACCCTCGGATTCTACATCCGAGTTCACGTCTTCTCCGTCTGAGTTGACGGAGTCATTTCCTCGGACATGAGTCGAATCACGGCTACTATTTTCGTAACGCAGCAGCTCATCAACATCATTGTCACAAGTTTCGTCAAGGCAATCGTCATCGAAACGGGTGTTTCTCAACTCACGCTTTGCTCGGTGTAAATCTACGCAACTACTACGAGAACCAGCGTTCGGTCCTTTTTTACCGCAAGTTCGGATTGGTTGATCAACCCTTCTACTACGGTTTACGATATCTCTACTGGAAGCAGTAGAACATGCGACTGGTTGTGTTATAAGTGCCACAGCTTCGGGACATATTTCAGTCCCGGCAGAGTCCGAAAATTCTTTCTCCGACTGCAGCTCTTTCACCGTACAACCAATCTTATCAACTTTACTATTGATAAAACTACCGTCACCCGTACTCAGCCGATCTTCGGGCTCTTCCCGGCGCTGGACATCCGGATCCTGTTCCATCGCGTCTTCTTTCATCTCTCTTCGGCGCCTTGAATCAAAATTCAGTGCTTTATCGATCTTGTCGAATATTTGATTGGTAGTATTCTATTTCTAACATTGACTTCTATTTAATAGGTACACACTTGACTAAAATCATGAGAATAAATGGTGAATATAACGTATACTTTGTGATTCCATCAAACGGAATACGACACCGTATTATTCGATCAATCACGTACTAAATTAAGAAAGCTGAAATTACCGATCATAAACTACGGGAACTAGGTAAGGCAAAGTTCGAATATTGTGTAATATTTCGGAATTATAGTTCAAAATATTAGTAATTTGCTTTAAAAAAACTGATTATGAGGCAATGAAATATTTTTATCACCAAAAAAAAATTGGTGAAAAAGGTGTCCCGCTCGACGTGGAATGACTCATATACGGAAATTTCAGTAGTGTAATCCCATGCACGCTCGTCCCGTGACCGCTAAATAACGAATAAAGAGTCGTACATACTCTCTTCAGCGATCTCGGGTACTATGTTCTATCAAGACTATTTGTTCGTCGATTATGAGCTACCTCCTATGGATTTTGGAATCAACTATTTTCCCCCTCCACGAAAACCACCCCGTATCGAATTATAACCATCACTCAATTACATAGTCGATCGCAAACGGGGTTCTATAAGACGGCGTTTTTTTCGCGGCAATTCGTTATCAATCGGATCTCAAATTTTGGGACCAAAGGCCAATGGGGAAAAACCGGTCACTAAAAAAGAAAATTATTTGAATACAAATTCCATACAACAGAGAATAGACAAATCAATTTAATGAAACAAAAAATAGAACATTTTTAGAGACTGGATGTGTGACGCTCTTTATAATTTCGTAGGATTTCCTCTTTGCTAGAAAACTGTATAAATATTTGGGGCATTCCATGACATCTCGATCAAGATTCGGCGTCGATGTCTCCGATTGGTTTGATAATTTTTTGCATAAAAGTACATGACGAAAAACGCAATCCTAATTTTTTTCAGAATTTTTTGATCCAGCGTCTCTGAAGTATGATTTAGAGACTTGAAAAAAAAACACCCACTTTGTAAAATCTGAGAAAATTCAGAAAAATCCTATGAAATATAACAAAATTTTTGACACCTATTAGAAGATGGAGATTTCATAACTTCAAAAGATAAATAAGGAAAATAAAAAATTAAAAAATTATTACTATTCCATTGCATTTTTGACATCAGAATGAAGATAAAAGCTCCCTATAATATGGGCCGAAAAATGTCAATTTAGAGAGTTACAGGGAATCAAAAATATCAGGATAATATTTATAAATATAAATTTGCGAATATAAATATATATTAATTAGTTAGAGAGTTACAGGGAATCAAATATATCGATATAATATTTATATTCGCAAATTTATATTTATAAATATTATCCTGATATTTTTGATTCCCTATAACTCTCTGAATAGACATTTTTCGGCCCATATTATAAGGAGCTTTTATGTTCATTCTGATGTCAAAAATGCAATGGAATAATAATAATTTTTCAATTTTTTATTTTCCTTATTTATCTTTTGAAGTTATGAAATCTCCATCTTCTAATAGGTGTCAAAAATTTTGTTATATTACATAAGATTTTTATAAATTTGTTCAGATTTTACAAAGTGGGTGTTTTTTTTCAAGTTTTTAAATCGTACTTCAGAGACGCTGGATCAGAATTCTGAAAAAAATTAGGATTGCGTTTTTCGTCATGTACTTTTATGCAAAAAATTATCAAACCAATCTGAGACATCGACGCCGAATCTTGATCGAGATGTCATGGAATGCCGCATTTGTACTTTTGATTACATTTTTTTCCGTTTATTTTAAATGGTACATTAATTGATTAATAACTCTTGTGTTGAACACGTCTAGTCTCTGAAACTTTTGTATTTTTCCTTTGATTCAATTGATCTTTCTATTCTCTGTTACATCGAATTTGTATTCGTATGATTTTTTTTTTTTAGTGGTCGGTTTTTCCCCATTTACTGATTTTCCGTCGTGTTCGGCAGAGATACGTTAGATACAGCTTTTTCTTACTCGCTTCAACGCGAAAATACGATTCAGCCTTTTTTGGGATTGCCGGTTTTACCCCACCTTCCCCTATATGATTATATTCAGGAAACTGTTTAGCCAAAACAAGCTGTCACGTTCGTGTCGAAGTCGAATTGTTGACGAGTTGTTGCTCCCAAATGGTGCACGATCACGTTGTAGCGATTGCAATATATACTGCGTTCACCGAAAACCGATACGCTTTCAACGAGTGTGATAGCGTCTACGCGATGGAAGCGGAGTGAGAAAGAGGACGGAGGTAATTTTTTCGGTGAGGGGAATATAGTGCTAGTGATTGTAACCAAACGAACATGATCCGTATATAAAAAGTATATGGGTTTCGGTTTTCGATAAATAAGTCTTGATTCTGCCGACTTCGTGTAAGATATTCCGACTTCATGTCAGATGGAAAAATGATTACCTGCGATGTATAAATGCACGATGTATAAAAGTATACTTAAAAAACAAAATTACTATGTTGGCGCAATATTTTCTGTTCCCTACAAATGTGTGTAACTTGTATTGTATATGGGGCATTCCATGCCAAATTTACTTATCAAATGAGTTTGCATCTGCGATTTCCTTGCAATTGCATATGTTTAAGTACCTATTTGAAGACATTTCCCTGATTTTTTTCAATTTTTTTCGCCAAATAGTTTTTTAGATATCGATTTATCAAAAATTTTACGATTTTTTTTTTGAATTTTCCGCATTTTTTTTTGAAAATTGATCGATTTGGAATTTTTTTTTTTCCAACGCATATTCGTTTAGTAGTTTTTTGAAAAAATTGAAAAAAATTTTTTGCTAGAGTTGTCATGATGTTTTTTTCAATTTTGTATCAAAATCGCATTTTTAAGGATGTGTGCGTGCTTCGATTTTTCTGAAAAAATTCTCAAAAAAACTTAACCAAAAATTGAGAGTCCCGTCCCGTCGTGGGCCAACCAGTATTACTAATTTTTCCCGATTTTTTAAATTTTTGACAGTTTAGCATGACCATAGGTAATGACGAAAAATGCAGTAATTTTCGATATTTCAATATTCTCCTGATGAATATTTTATATTTTGACTATCGATAATAACGATTTGGTTGCATTTTACACGTAAAAATTTAAAATGCAATCAAATCGTTATTATCGATAACCAAAATATTAAATATTCATCAAGAATATTCAGAAATATTCATCAGAAATATTGAGAAAACAAAAACTACTGCATCTTTCGTCATTACCTATGGTCATTGGTCATGTTAAACTGTCAAAAATTTCGAAAATCGGGAAAAATTAGTAATACTGGTTGGCCCACGACACGGGACGGGGCTCTAAATTCTTCAAATTAAGTGAAGTTTTTTTGAGAATTTTTTCAGAAAAATCGAAGGACCCACACATCCTTAAAAACGCGATTTTGATACAAAATTTAATAAAACATCATGACAACTCTAGCAAAGAATTTTTTTCAATTTTTTTTTAAAAACTACTTTTAAAAACGAATATGTTGTAAAAAAATAATTCCAAATCAATTAATTTTCCAAAAAATTGCGGACAGTTGAAAAAAAAATCGTCAAATTTTTGATAAATCGATATCTAAGAAACTATTTGGCGAAAAAAAATCAGGGAAATGTCTTCAAATAGTTACTTAAACATATTACAATTGCAACGAAATCGCAGATGCAAACTCATTTGACAGGTAAATTTGGCATGGAATGCCCCATATATGTATATTCTTTGATTATATTAGCAATTCATCCTTTCTAATTCCTTCAAATCGTCATGTACCTACATGGTGATTGAATTATCTTTTTCTCTATGAATTAATATAAAAAAAAAACATATACTCCGAAGAATCGTGAAAAATTCTTTCAAAGCCGAAACAATTTGTTGGTGTGACCCATGAAAATACCATAGGTTGGCCATATGCGATGGAGCGATACTCTTCGGGAATGATAGGGGCTCTAGTTTAGACACAGCATAACCTTGATTACCGGATGCCAATCAATCGTATTTTCGCGAAAAAACCGAAATAATTTTTTTATTCTGTTCGTGTGATTGTATCAACTTTCCCTCCCCGATTGATGTACGACATCTAACGTCCACGAAGCGACAATATTTCCTGTATTTACTTCCGCTACGCGGTATACGCGGGATTAAACTACAGAAAGAATGGCATTGAATGAACAGTTCGGATTACTATGCAAGATTTTCAATCATTTTTTCAATAAAAAACATGTACATACTTCTTGACGAAAGCCCATTTCCTTGTTATTGCTGTCTTCTTCTTCTTGTTCTTGAAGTTGACCATATTTTTCTACTAATCAGTCACTTTTTTCACACTATCCGTATACACGGAGGTCGCGTGGATGGGCCACAATGCCCGTACGAAGCGCTAGGTTCGCGACTATGATCTCTCACTTGTTTTTGTTGAACGCTTGAACGCTTATAGTTTCCATGGTCCAACAACGAGTGTTGAAAAACAAGAAAGAAATCATAGTCTCGAACCCAGCGTTTTGTACGGAAAATGTGTATTATTTTGAAAAGGAATCGCCCCACGTAAGTTTGTATGACTGATGGAAAGACACCCTGTATATGAAATATCTTCTGGCATCACATCTGTCCCTTTGGTGGCCTTATAAAAAATAAACAATAAAAACAAACGAAAAAAAAAGTGATAACAATAATAATATTAAAAAAAAAAAATTAATAACATTCTTGACCAACGATTATTCAGAAATTGTATAATACGGCGATCTTCATTCAGGTAAGTGCTGTAATACATAATTATACTTTATCACTATTTTTATATTAGCGTTATTGATATCCACTGCTTATCAAGTACATTTTGTGAAGATTTTGCGGCGCTCCGCGCAATAAACGAGATATATCTTTGAAAATATTAATAATCGGAAACAAAGTTCGAATCAAAAAATGTAGAGAATTCAATGCTCTGCAGGTTTAATACCGAGTATTTTTGCGAAATAATAAACGGATAGAGAGATATTCGAAGAAATAGTTTTGTAAATGTTATAATTTGTAAAAGGTATACATATACATGAATTGGCATAATTCACAATAATTGGGCATAGGCACATGAAATTCGTGAGAGTGAAAGCTCGTTTTAATTTTGGTCTGGAAAAAATAGTGAGCCACTTTGTTTGCATGCATTGTTCGCATACAAGAGTCGGTTATTTTTATTCATTTTCGATACTGAGACTTTACGAACGCACCTTCATGGCAGGCATCGTGATTCATGCGTTTCCCGCGTTCTTCGTTCACTTCACCAGCGGAGATCCACGAGGATAGTTGTTCCTGTTCGAAATAAAAAAAAAAAAAAAAAAAATGTCGAGCGGCACATAGGCTGAGGTGGTATCCAAACGTAAGTAATTATTCACGAGTATTATAGATAAATACATCTTGTCTCGTCGACAGTGAATCTCGGTTACGATGCTGTATTATCGGTAACATCCAACAATTCTCAGCGGTTATCACGCGCAATCCATAGCCATGAATCCGTTGCCCTAATTCATGTGTAAAGTCATTTTCTTCACTCTTGTTTATAGTCATCTGCCTCCCATGTCTAAACGAATGGCCAAGCGCTTGAAGCGCCAGGCATGGGAGATCAAAAAGCTGAAGGAGAACTTGGAGGAGCTAAAAAAAGTATGTACACTGAAAAGTTTCTTTGCGCCAGTCATTCTGGTAATGAAACAAAATGCTATTACAGAAACAAATCTTGACAAACACCACTCACTGAGCTACCGTTGTACGTGGGCCTGATACTAAATAAAATAACAATATCTATAACTACCCAAACAACACACAGTCGACAATAAGTTGGCTATGAGACGTCTGAAATTTGACCATGTCAACAAGCAGTTTTGACTACTTGTCGACAAAAAGTCATCGTGGAGTTGACTTATGACCCGGTTTCAGGCGGCGCATAGTCGACTCAACAAGTCGACTTCTAGTCGACTCAAGAAGTCGACTTCTAACAGACTCGCATCTGCCTAGAATCCGGCGAGAACCGCGGCTACTCGAGATCTATACATATATTATTGAGATGCAGGTGCATCTGCAGTACAATGCACATTTCAATCTTGAATTACAAAGTATGATGGCGCTCGACTGCGTCACGCAGATTCTGTAAAATCATGGCGTCAATATTTAATGCGCTACATACGCGCCCGCATTTGTTTACATTGACGATTTCTTATCACACGAAAAATCTTATCTGTAATGACTTCTAAGTTATTCAATGACAATCCACTTGCTGCTCATTATTGTACTTGATTATAGGTATCAAAGAATAATATTAGCACATGGATTTCAATATAAAATTGCATATATTTTGTACTGCTGCTTTCTTTGTTGACGAAGGAAGAACTATACATTTCATGGTTGTCGTTGTTTTGATCGTTCAAGCCTCCAACGGTCTCCAGCACGACGCAACCACTCCTGAATCGCGCCATGGATTTCCGAAATCGAGGATTTTCCGTTTTTCAGGATTGTCTCTGTAACATCATAAGCTTCTTTCATATTTTCATTATTTGTTCTTGCTTACATCAGATGTCGACAGCAAAGTAGGATGCCTGCCTAATTGTGGGAAATATTGACGTGATTTCAAGACACGGTCTCCTACAAATAGTTTTTATTTTAGAAGCAATACTCGAGTTATTTGGAATTTCCCAATGTCAACTGTCTTTTATATATATGGTTATTATATACCAGTTACTATATCCGTGAACCTCGTATTTTTCAGTCCCAACGTTTGTCTTTGTCCAGTCCACGTGAACAGAGTTGCAACATCTTTGGGTATACAGAAACTCATGACATTTTTCACATATTTTGGTCCAGACTCCCCACCAATTGTTTTTATCTTGTTTGCCTGTAGAATGATGTAATGATGACACAATCTCAAATAGTAGGTACGAATAGAAAAATACAATACACAATCAGTCACAAATAATGCAGCAAGCTTTAGAATATGATATTGTATATAGACACACTTACAAATTGATTGCGTACACTTTCCTGCAGTTTCAACATTTGTTCGAATCTTTTTACGCTCCGAACAGAAGACAGTGGGAATTCGGGAAGTTGAGAAAAATCAAGTACCACATCTGCAGTTGGTTGCAGTCTTCCGTTGTGATCAGCTAATAGGTGGATTATGTGGTCTAACTTTTGTCGGTTACTATCCAATTTTGATAGAAGCTCTTTTCGACATACATCTACAAAATCATAGTTGTACAGAGAAAAATTATATTTCACGGACGAATATACCTTGTGGAAAAAGTGTTCTGTTTGTAAGACATGTTCGTCTTGTGCTCCTGTGATCAAATACTAGAATGCTTGAATATACCGTAACCCAGTTCAAACGCAATTATATACCACAGCATGATTTATGATGAGCTGGGGTGGGATTTACAGTGTCCTCGATTATCGCATCAGGTATACTTGGATGACATGATCTGTTCTGAATATCTTTGTCAGCAGCATCCTCAGGTGAACCATTCGTCAGGGCTCTTTTTCGCGAAATTTTGGGAACGTTCGGATTGGGCTGCAAGTCTGGTGGTGTAGTCTCTGTAACGTAATTGCGCAATATATTACTTGTCATGTTATGTATACACGTCATTCATCAAAACTCATACTGTAGCTAATACGAAGAAATATTATAACCCGCAAATTGTGCTAGAAAACGTTCCTGGTATGCATTTTTCGAATTTCCGTTGCATGATCCGTTCTTTGTATTTCCTTCAGCTACGTTTTCAGGTAAAACATTCTTCATGGGTAATTTTCGCATGTTTTTGAGTATTTTTCCACTTGGCTGCAGCTCTAGTGTGGTAGATACAACGTTAGGTTTTACAACGGCATTCCAATATGTTAGTGGTGATGTTATGCACACACGTAATTTGTAAAGGTCTGTATGCTTTTCTCTCGTTAATCGCGTCATTTACTTTATCTCACTATTCGTACACAGAAAATGCCAAGGATGCATCTCCTTCACATGTTTTGGCACAATGCTCGAGTAAGTATATTGTAAACTCGTTACACTATACTGTAAGTAGTTTAAAATATACTTACTCGAGTATTGCGCCAAAACATGTAAACGAGATACATCCCTGGCATTTTCTGTGTAAGAACAGTGAGATAAAGTAAATGACGCGATTAACGAGAGAAAAGCCCGATTGAACATTGATTGTGGAGGTTGTAAAAAATAGTATAACATCTATATACTCTGAGTTTTTCTATCTGCGGAACGACCCGTGCGTTCAGCTCATGTTCAATTTCCTCATTATTACCTTAGATGATTGCCCAAATTTAATTTTTCATCATTTTCAACAATCCCTAATATCTAGAGTATTTTGACAAATACTGAACGCCAGGTCGTTCCGCAGAGAGAAAAACTCACTGTATGTATAATGTATATTAATTACGTATAAGTTGAACGCATGCTTACCATTTTTTGATTGATATGTCTTCTTCGCTTTGGCCACATTGAATTGAAACACGGATTGAGATTCTTCATTATTGGAGTTATCTGTCTTACTGTTTGATGTTGATGCGTCAGAAAACATATCTTGATCGGATAAAATTGATTGTTGGTCGGTGTTCGCTTCTTTATCTGTACATGTGTGATCATCTAGACCCTGCTGTTCATCTAAGATCTGTTGGAACACCTCATCAAATACGTTTTCTTTATTTTTCTTTCTGGTGACTGTAGTTGTGAAGTTTGAGTCTTGTGCTTTATAGTTTTCTTTATTCTCCTTTCTAGCGTCTGTAGTCGTAAAGTCTTGTACTTCATAAACAGAAAAGTGTCAAAGAATTTATTTTCGGTATATAGTTTTCTCTTATCGGCAAATCTTTTCTTGTACGCATCAACCGATATTGATTTCCATGTACATACTTACTTGAGCTGTTAGCTAATGAGGACTGTTTTGTTTCTGTATTTCTCTTACTTTGACTGGACTGATGAGGCATATAATTTGATGGCGGTAATGAGACGATTCTTGGGTGCGTTGGTGAGGTTGCTAAAATATTAAATAATTGTGATGCAATTTCATACTAATACGTATGAAAAGTTCGGAGCTCGCTGTTTTTGGTAATAGTATCGATGATATGGCATACATATTTCGAATTTGTTCGAACATATACTCAAAAAAACTTTTTGCTACTTTACTGGAAATATTTACGGCGAAATTAGTAATAACATCAGTACCTATCTCATCTGAAGTCATGTCAAAAATTTTGGGTTTCTTAATCATTCGTTTTTTTTTTTGCGGTTGACTGTTAGATCCCAGTCCTTGTAATTTTTCGTCTGATGTTGACATCTCGACAGTTGCACGCTCAACAGAGAGCGCAGTTTCAAAAGTTTCTAGAGTAAAAATGTATTATAATCATTGATCGAATATGTTATTGGTAGTTCGTACAAAGCAGAAAACGAATTAGTGTAGAAAGGACCAGAATGTGTTATTAATTTGATCGTTTACCAAATGGGCCCAGGTTCATACGAAAACTTTTCAATTGCCACGTATCGCAGGGATTCTCTCGTTTGGAGCATGCTTTGCTCAGGTTTCTACCTTTTGGCGGTAGTAAAAATTGTTTAGATACATTATCCAATATCCATAAGTCAGGAACTGTTATAGAGTATGACTCATAAAAGAGTACATGAAACATCTGTAAAAAAATCATATAATCACCACCAAATCTAATTACTTTGCACATTTGCAGTTTAATGGAGGAGCTTGGGTGTAAGCATGATATGAGGAATCTGCATAGATAATTTATCTTTGCTTAGCAAGAGTTACTAGTTAGGTGCAACACCATCACCGATAATGCCATTGTACTCTCCCCTTCGTCTCTTCTACCTATGTATTAAGTCTTCGGAATTTTCACTTTTTTATAGATTATACAGACTTCCGATTTTCCACTATCTTCTACATACATTTCGTTATCCCAAAAATCCTCCAATCCCGATTTAACACACTTCTTCATCCCTCCACTTTTCCAAAAATCCTCCAAATGCTTCCTTCTACTAACTATCTAAAATCAGCACAAACCAAATCCTCAAATCGACAACCCTAACTAACAACTTCTAATTAGTACAAATCAACCTTTCGAATTAACAACAACTATCGACAACTATCAATTCCTAACAAGTAATCTTTTCTACGAAATCTAACAAACAACAAGTAGTCTGAACTTAAATTAAACACCGATAATTATAAATAATATACTACTGCTATAAGCTCCCCTTGTAAAATAAGAAAACTGAATATATCTCTATTGTAAATATAACTAAAATTTACTACACTCGACTCCGTGAAACTAATTCATCAAAAGAACTACCCTCACTGCATCTAAAGTGTAGTGCGGGACAATACATATGGGAACATATTCGCTTGGAAGGTGTTAGTTTTTTCTACGAGTAAATATGAAGTATGATTTCTTGTATCTAATAACCTGCAATCGTGGTGTATTGTTGCACAGTAGGTTACAGAAGCGGGTTGTACGCATATTTCAATTCAAGTAGATGACTCCAACGCTGAATGCAGAAACGGAATTATGCACCAGCTCCTCTGAAATGGCAATCTGAGAGTTTTGTTTTCAATTTCTGGAAGATGCCATATTTGCAGATCAGATAAACTGCTCACCACGTACATATTGAGATGTGTGGACTGACATGGGTAAACCGGTAACGCTTTTGGGTCAGTGAATTTCCTACCAATGATAACTGGATCATTCTTATAATAACCGATATGTTGAATTATAACAATGGACTCATCCTTTAGAATACAACAATTATCCGGCTCTTCATTTGTTAGTTTAAAATGTTTAAACTGTATAGTTTTGTGGCCAT
This sequence comes from Macrophya alboannulata, assembly GCA_949628255.1. NCBI lineage: Eukaryota > Metazoa > Arthropoda > Insecta > Hymenoptera > Tenthredinidae > Macrophya > Macrophya alboannulata. Next base: position 9,146,479 of record OX451209.1, read on the forward strand.
CGGTGCAATTCATTGGTAGTTGTTTTTCAATCTTCTTGCGCAGAATAGGGATAGTAGATCGCTTTCTAAGTTCCTCATTCGGAGTAAGATGAGATTTTTCAGTTAGTCTATTGTACAATTGGGGCAACGGTTTTTCTGCTTTTCTCAGCATTTTTTTTAATGTTTGCATGAAATTTTCAAAAGGCCAAGCAGAAAAATTGTCCAACGGTCCAAAGTTTTTGACATCTTCAGGTACATGGATTAAGTTGTGCACGTTGTATATTATATTGGATTCTCCGTACAAAATTTTGAATGTTTCAACAAAGTGAAGTAATAAATCTTGAGCATACTGGTTGTTAGCATAACAGTCCTTTGGATGGGAAAGTATGCGCGCTGCACAATTTAAAGTGTTAAAATGCATTAGATTCTCATCACGCAAAATATCTTGGAGTACAACTGGCCCAACATACAGCAAAAATAGTCGGAACTCGGTACCTTTCCACCGCGATATTTCATCTAATCCTCGTGGCTTACGGGCAAATTCTTTTGGTATCCATTTGGATATTTCAATCAATCTTTTTGACAACTCTCGTATTTTCTCGCCACTCAATCTTCCTGTATGATACCCATGTAAAAATAATCCAATCATCTTTTTAGTTACTCCTAAGCACATCAAGTGTAAGGGATCGTTAGGAAATTGAGATACCATTCCAACGGATATTGTTTCGAAAGGGGAATAGCCGGTGTGATGTTCTTCTTGTTCCCGCTCACGAACATTTTCATCAGTGCGAAGAGGCGAATTACAACTCAAAAATAGCATCCGATTATCTTCATAATTTCCTTCTTGCATACATTTTCCACAACCAAAATATCCATTATGGGATTTGATACAGCTCACATATGCTCTCGCAGGAGCATCACAGATTACAGCTCTGATAGTCACAGTGTAATGTTTGTCGTGAAAATCAAATCCATCATTGTGTAGGGTATCATATTCTTCGATGAATGCGGCCAAATATTCACTGACAGAAGGTGGTTTTGTAGATCCATGGTAAACACCGATTACAAACGGTTGATCAGACTCTTCGTGATAAATTTTTCCCAGTATTGGCCAGAGTTGACTCTTCGAACTCTTGGAAAGTGGTAACCCATCTATGTTGACATCCATGAGAATAACATTAGTATCAAATGTTAACTCACTGCTGATAAGTTGATCAGTTAATGCTCTTTCCAATCCATAGTGAAGATATGATCCTAATGACCAGGTTTGTATATTACATTTTCTTGGGGTCTGCAAAAGGGTTCTGGCATCGCGTGGTAGTTCACTATAACCCCGGGTGTTTAAATTTTGCAGTAGTGATGTGAGGGCATTTTGGCGGATGTTAAACTTCACTGCCCATGCAGATAACGATTGTGATAATGACGTATCTTCTGACACAGTGACGCCGGCTGAATTTTCTTCCGTTAATCGGTATCCATTGCTACCATCCACAAGTGATTCTCCTGATGCAGGTTCGTCACATTTATCATTAGAATAATTTCCGGGCGATACTGTTCCAGAATCCAAATTCCCCATGCCTTCATCATATTCTGAAATACGATCAATTTCCTGATCCGATACAGTTGACGTAGACATAAGATCTGTCTTCGGAATTAGTCTCTCGGTAGTTTGATAAGCACAGAGGCGCCTGTTCTGTTGTCTCCGAGACAGGTTTCGGTAATGTTTAGGCATCTGAGTTGATATAAAATAGATCCTTATATAAGTGCGTGCAAGATGGGAATTGTAGTATATATGATGCCCAGCTACGACTTTATTATAGTGATAAGATATAAGGCAAAATATGATGCTTCGAATCGAATCAAATCTAATATATATGCGGAATTCCACGCTAACTCACCGAACATTTTTCCCCAACCATTTTTGACTCAGCTGTTTTTTTTTTTATCTTTCACCATTCATGGAAAGTAACCTCCATGATTTTTTCTCAGATTTTTGTTTCAATCCATTCTTTAGACATGAATTGTGGAAAAATCTCCCGTCCCTAAAAATTTCAATTGCATAGGACAGCGCAAAAAAATGATATTGACAAAAGTAAAAGCATTATTTTCTTCGTCTTGAGCTGCACTGTCAGGTGAAAATATTGAAAAATTTATTCAAGATAATTTTGATAGGTTTCTTCACTTTACATAAAAAATTTAGATTTTTCTCCAACTGGGACACCGTCGATTTTTCAATAAAAAATTTATCAAATTCTAGAGCCAAGGCCCGAATTTTTCAAACCCTAACGATTGTGTTCTTCCAATTCTTTCTTTCTGCTTTTTTTTCTCGATATTTGTTCTATTTTTATTTTTTTTTTTTTTGGTTTTAAAATTTCAGTATTCAGATTGGTTGCAAGTTGTTTTATGTAGACTTACTACTGAAAGTTAAAAACTAACGGGAAATAGAAAAAATAGAAAAAAATATATAAAAAGAAGGAAAAAAAAAAAAAAAAATAGAAAGAATTGGAAGAACACAATCGTTAGGGTCTGAAAATTTTGGGCTTTCACTCTAGGATTTTATAATTTTTTTTTTTCAAACAAATCGAAGGTGTCCCACTTTCAGAAAAATCTGAAATCATTCTGAATAATTTTTTCAACATTCGTTCACGAAAGTGCAGTTCAAGACGAAGAGAATATTGCCTTTACTTTTGTCTATATAATTTTTTTTTTTTTTTTCTTTGGCTGAGTTCTATGCAATTCAAATTTTTAGGGACGAGATAGAAATATGAAAAAAATCATGGAGGTTACTTTCGATGAATGGTGAAAGATAAAACAGAATTAGCAAAATCTAAAATAGTTGGGGAAAAATGTTTGCCGAGTGGCATGGAATTCCACATATCGACCCCCTAGTGGAAAAACATCCTACCCGAGAATTCGCTTGGAAAAGATCCTACCCGAGAATTAGCTTGGAAGACATCCTACCCGAAAATTTGCTCCAAAAAGATCCTACCCGAGAATTCGCTTGGAAAAGATCCTACCCGAGAATTCGCCTGGAAAACATCCTACCCGAAAACTTGCTCCAAAAACATCCTACCCGAGAATAACTTTCAAAAACATCCTATCTCACGTTTTTAAATTTTTGAAGGAAAATTAGGTTGGTAACAGTGTTGCGCGAATAAGTTTGAAAAGTAAAACGATCTTCATTTCCATTTCTATACAGAAATATATCAAGTCGCAACGGAAATATTCCCAGAATTACATTATTCTTCTTATTGTCAGTCATAAAGCAAAAAAAATGAACTGTTTTAAAAATATTAAAGATTCTGATTATTTGTCTATTATTAGGTATGGAACATTTCGTAAATTGTCTTCACGCAAGTCTCTTACAGAAAGTATTATCATATTTGGGAAATCAAATCAATGTTACGAGTCCCAGAGATTACTTGCATCTATTGATAAGTTCTTTATGGGAATATTTCCGTTGCGACTTAATATATTTCTGTATAGAAATGAAAATGAAAATCGTTTTACTTTTCAAACTTATTCGCGCCACACTGTTACCAACCTAATTTTCCTTCAAAAATGTAGAAGCGTGAGATGGGATGTTTTTGAAAGTTATTCTCGGGTAGGATGTTTTTGGAGCAAGTTTTCGGGTAGGATGTTTTCCAGGCGAATTATCGGGTAGGATCTTTTTGGAGCAAGTTTTCCGGTAGGATGTTTTCCAGGCGAATTATCGGGTAGGATCTTTTTGGAGCAAATTTTCGGGTAGGATGTTTTCCAAGCTGATTCTCGGGTAGGATCTTTTCCAAGCGAATTCTCGGGTAGGATGTTTTTCCACTAGGTGGTCGGTATGTATTGCCACGGACACGTGCGCCGCGAGGTTATGTCTTCATATGAGGACCGAGAAGACTGATGATTTGCGGAATAAACAGATGAGATGAACCAATTCTTACCTTAATAAAAGTTGCTATGACAATTTGCTGAATTTTTGCCGCACTCACTAAAAGCGATGGCACAATTATCTCACTGAACTCACTGGAAGTTGTTATAACTTATTCACTGGTGAGAATACGTACGATTAGTCACGAGCCGGAACTGCGCTAGAGTAACTTCTCTCAGCGCTACCAGTTGTGCAACGGGCTTTTTAGAACTAACCCAATAGCTTAAATAGTCAACCGAAGTCAACTTTTAGTCGACTCGAGAAGTTGACTAAAAGACGACTCAAATAAGTCGACTATACTTCGGCATTTTGCCCTCTGTGTTGTCTGGGTAATCTAACAGGAAGACTAAAATATATACAAATTGAGTTTATTGTGAATTTCAGTACCTCTTACACTGGAAAAAAAGATGAAGAAAATACATCATAATTCGATTCATTCGTTCAAACTACTGAACGTTGTAACTAATGTACAAAACTGAAATCAGTCGATTTGATATTAATACCGCATTGAATTATATCATCTGCAGGAAAATGAAGAACTGAAGAGACGAAGAGTAGATCAAACTGAAACAGCAGGAGCTGCACCGTTAGCAATAGTGCCTTCAGGAAGCATGAATACACAGACACTTCTTCATCCTACAACACCGGGACCTTCTTATTTACCGTATTATCCGCAGGCTGCTCCCTACTCTCCGTTTTATACATTACCCACGACTTCCTATCCGCAGCAACCGACTCCTGCTGTTTATTTTCCATTTTATCAACCCCGCTAATACAATAACAAACATTTCCTACTAATTATATATCTCTAGTTGTCGGCTCACTAGGAGATGGTCGTACCTCCGGATCACAGATCTTGCTTCCATTATCTGGGGTGTTTTCTGGTACCAAAATATGAAATACCTGCTATATAACTTCCGTGATTGGCCCTTCGTTTTTCCAATTTGCTAAATATACTGTACCGATGACCATTCAATGAATCTGGCTAATTATCCTAGCATAATAAGTCGAGGTTTCGCGTTATGAGATTCCACATCAGAGTGATTATTTGTATATTGAATTATGTAATTTTTGCACACCAAATTTTAAAAATTTATCATCCTAGGTGGGTCATTCCATCTGAAATCGACCAATGGTTGGAATCAACCACTTTCGATTTGGATGAATTTTTGTCAGAAGTTATCTTTTATCATAAAACAAAGTTCTGCCGAAGGAAAAAAATTAAAAATTTTTCTTACGCAAGTTATGCGAAATTGAAATGTCATAACTCTTCGCATAACTTGCGTAAAAAAAAATTTTCAATTTTTTTTTTTCTTTGGCAGAACTTCGTTTCATGATGAAAGAAAACTTCTGACAAGAATACATCCAAATCGAAAGTGTTCGATTCCAACCATTGGTCGATTTGAGATGGAATGACCCACCTAGGATGATAAATTTTTTAAATTTGGCGTGCAAAAATTACATAATTTAATGTACAAATATTCACTCTGGTGTGGAATCTCCCAACGCGAACCCTCGACTAATTATGCTAGGGTAATTAGCCAAATTCATTTAATGGTCATCGGTACAGTATATTTAGCAAATTGGAAGAACGAAGGGCCAATCACGGAAGTTATATAGCAGGTATTTCATATTTTGGCACCAGAAAACAGCCCAGATGATGGAAGCAAGATCTGTGATCCGGAGGTACGACCATCTCCTAGTCAGTATTTATTCGCCCTACAGATCATTCAGCCATTTCTGAAATCTTCTAGTCCGAAGTTGAATCACATATTTTAAATATTTCTTTTCAACAGTCCTGTATAATTGTCTCATATTCTTGTGTCTCTACAATAATTTCTCAGTTCGATTTGAACAATTAATATTTTTGGGTGGGTGTCATAATTCTGAAAGGCCAAAATTCCGAATTTCAACGTTACAAGTTATAACCCACACTCGAATGAAATAAGATTGATCTGAAGGAGATCTAAATAAGATTGATTATCGAGCCTTCTCAAATACTACATAACGTAGTTTTAGAGTATGAATATACACTAGACTCTCGATATAAGAAACACGCCGGGGGTTTGTTTTCTATATCCAGAGGCATATATATAGATATAGTGCTTTGAACTTGACGCGTTTGGAACAGAGCCGTATGTAAAATTTATAATAGGCTGGTCAACAGACCTTTAATCAGAAGTTTGTTGTATATTCACCAAAAATTAGGAAGCAAGGTGTCATTTGATTCGGAAAGGCATTCAGAAACTTTTCGGAAGGGTCCCAAAAAGGGCCGGAAAAAAATTGCAAAAGTTATAAACAGTTAAGTGAAAAAAAAGGGGGGGTTCGGTTTTTTCGAATATCTCAAAAACTATTAGAGATATTCGAAATCGCAAAAAAGATCCTAAAAGAGCAGAAAATTTCCTACAGAAAAGTCCTGCCTCCCCAAACTCTACAACTAATATTTATAATTTCAATTGTGCGGTGAAAAAGGACTAAAAATGCGCGCGCGGCCGGCGCATAACCCGTTTTTAGTCCTTTTTTCACCGCACAATTAAAATTATAAATTTCGGTTGTAGAGTTTGGGGAGGGAGGACTTTTTTGTAGGAAATTTTCTGTTCTTTCAGGATCTTTTTTGCGATTTTAAATATCTCAAATAGTTTTTGAGATATTCGCAAAAAACCGACCCTCCGCCCCTTTTTTTACTTAACTGTTTATAACTTTTGCAATTTTCTTCGGCCCTTCTTGGGATCCTCCCGAAAAGTTTCTAAATGCCTTTCCGAACCAAATAAAACCTTGCTCATAATTTTTGGTGAATATACCGAAATTTCTTTCCATGTACAATGTAAACAACACGCGTACGCTCCTGAGTTTTTCTCGGAACGGAGCGCGTCGAGCCCCGTGGGCGCGATTTGTTTCTTATAATCAGAGTTCTTATATCAAGAGTCTAGTGTAGTTAAAAATGTCGAAAAAACTCTCACACGCTGAGAAATTGTATATCTATATGCATTAAATTAGGGTGTTTCAAAAAAAAAAAAAAATGTCTGCTTCTTCATGCTGCTACCCCTCAAAACTTGAGTTTTGATGAAAAAAAAATGTCTCAAGCAAAAGCTGTCGCTCATTGGACTTGTCTAATTACAACAGCCATTCAACGTCTATGACGAACTTTTTGATAGAAAATATTTGAGACCATGGGAATTGTATTCATAATTGATAGAAAAAAAATTTTAACTTGATGTTTAAATTTTTTTTCTCGAAATTTTTGCATTTTTGAAAGATTTAATACATTTGAAATTTTGATTTTTTTTTTTTGTTAAATGTGAAAAAATTTATTTTGTGGAATTTTTTTCTGTTCTCCATTCGAAATACAATCCCTGTGGTCTGAAATTTTTCCTTTGAAAAAGTTAGTCGCTCACATGATTGGCTGTTACAATTGGAACAGTCCAATGAGCGGCGGCTTTCACTTCAGCTACGGAGCTCTCTTTTGGCAAGGATGTTGTTTTCTATCAAAACTCAAGTTTTGACGGATAACAGCGTGATTAATCGATTTTTTTTTTGCTTTTGAAACACCCTGACATATGTATATGGGGTATTCCACCCCAAAGTGGTAAGCCTCCGACCCTCACCATTTTTGATTCGACTCGAAATTTTTTATGTTGTTCACCCACATGGGTAGAGACTACCATATTTTTTTCAGAATTTTTTTCCATCTCGTTCTGGAGTGACAATTTTTTGAAAAAATCGATCAAACCCAATTCAATCAACGATATCTTCTAATTAAAAAACGCTATCGGAAAACTTCACCAGGTCAAATTTGTCGTCTTGAAGTCTACTCTTTTATACATTTTTTTAACAAATTTTCCAATTTTTTTTTCTATCAAAAAATCAAAAAATCGATTTTTCGAACTGAGTCCCATTTTTAATTTTTTTTCAAAAAATCACAAAAAAAGTACATGTAAAAACAAAATTTTTGAGCCCTGTCTCATCGTGGGCAGATTTTTTTTTGTATTTTTTTCAGCCATTTGAAGTTTATTAGTGTGATGTGTAATGTTGCGTCAGGCATCCCTCGGAATAAAACAAAGAGAAAAAATCATCGGAAAAATATATCCGTCGAGGTGAAATCAAGAGGGCTCAAGAGAATCATCTAACATTGAGCTGCGCGAACTTATTTAAACAATGATAATAGTATATTGAGTACCAAGGGCGTAAAGTGGGCTTTTTTAGACCGAGTGTGGAGTTTGCAGTACGAGTCGGAGCAATGATGATTTCATTATTGCACGCTTTTTCAATAAGCTTTTTCAATAAGCGTGCAATAATGAAATCATTATTGCTCCGACTCGTACTGCAAACTCCACACTCGGTCTAAAAAAGCCCACTTTACGCCCTTGGTACTCAATATACTATTATCATTGTTTAAATAAGTTCGCGCAGCTCAATGTTAGATGATTCTCTTGAGCCCTCTTGATTTCACCTCGACGGATATATTTTTCCGATGATTTTTTCTCTTTGTTTTATTCCGAGGGATGCCTGACGCAACATTACACATCACACTAATAAACTTCAAATGGCTGAAAAAAATACAAAAAAAAATCTGCCCACGATGAGACAGGGCTCAAAAATTTTGTTTTTACATGTACTTTTTTTGTGATTTTTTGAAAAAAAATTAAAAATGGGACTCAGTTCGAAAAATCGATTTTTTGATTTTTTGATGGAAAAAAAAAATTGGAAAATTTTTTAAAAAAATTTATAAAAAAGTAGACTTCAAGACGAGAAATTTGACTTGGTAAAGTTTTCCGATAGCGTTTTTTAATTAGAAGATATCGTTGATTGAATTGGGTTTCATCGATTTTTTCAAAAAATTGTCACTCCAGAACGGGATGGAAGAAAATTCTGAAAAAAATATGGTAGTCTCTACCCATGTGGGTGAACAACATAAAAAATTTCGAGTCGAATCAAAAATGGTGAGGGTCGGAGGCTTACCACTTTGGGGTGGAATGCCCCATATATATGTACATATTATATATATGCTCTCTCTCTTTCTCTCTCTCGTTTGAAGCTCTTCTTTCAAAAACACAAAATCTATTTATCTATCTTTCTTTCTTTCGTTATTTTTATTCATTTGTCAAGTTTTCATTTTTCATTTCTGTACTACTGTATTATATACAGATCAAGATAATTATGTAAAAAAAAAAATAAAGCGCTTCGATGTATGATCGATTGTATGAAAAAAAAAAGTATACGTTATTTTTTCCGATAGAGATTGGTGACAAAATACTCATGATTGAATTAAATCTCTTGTATCTCTCGCTCCTTTCGTCTCACTTTTAGGTAAACCCATTTCAATGAATTGAGTATACGTGGCGGCTCATCGACTTGCGTCTTTTGAATTTTTCTCAGTGTTCAGGAATCGGAAAAAAATTGATTTTCAGAGCATTTCCGTTTCATATTCTCCAAATAAATAGCTGAAAAAACTTGCGTTATTTCAGAGAATGATTTTTTATGAATACATGTTGTAACTTGGAGATTCGTTCCTGTTTTACGATCTCCTCTGAGGTCGCGTAAAATTAATGTTACTACACTACAACACTACACTACACTACAATTAATGTTACAACACTACGGATTATACAACTGGTCTAGCGGTACTACCGTATGTACAAGGGCTTTCTGAACAATTAACTAGAATTCTTAAAAAACACAACATTAAAGTGATTGACAAAATTAATAACTCTACGTCTTACTTGTTCACACGTCTGAAAGATCCAGTTCCGCTTTTGGAAAAATCAGAATTGGTATACCAGATTCCTTGTTCGGATTGCCATAAATGCTATATTGGTCAAACTTCTCAACATCTACATAAGCGGTTATACACTCACCAATATAACATTAAATGTAATGATATTGACAAATCTGCTCTTGTAAACCATAGCCTCACTTTAGGTCACAAATTTGATTTCAATGACACTAGAATTCTCACGAATGAACGCAATTTTTACCATAGGGTGTTAAAAGAGATGATTTACATTAAGAAAAATGATACAATAAATAAAAGATCCGATATTGATAATCTTCGTAATATATATGCGCCGTTGTTCACATAATAGAATGATTGTCAATATTTTTAAATTTAAATATGGCTCCATATTAACTCTTACTTGTCACTACCGTTGATATCGATCTGTTTTATCGATTTACATACATCATGTGATTTTGACGTCACTTCTCCGCTGAGCGCCTTACTGTCAACACCTTCGAGCATATACAGGGTGATTCAGTTTGACCGGGCCATTTTAGCTGGGTGGACTCCTCGCGAAATTCTAAAACTAAATTTCCTTTACTAAAAATTCGAGGGACTAATAATTTACGAGCTACGGAAGATCTTAGTTGACCAATCACAGAGCCTACAGCTGCTCGAGTTAGTGCCGGGTCAAAAGTATAAAATAAGCAGTGCCCGTAGCAAATCGAATTTCATTAAAATGAAAATAAATTTTTGAAACATTACTAAAATTTTTCGTGCTTCGCGGTTTTCGTCCTCCAGGTCCACTGCTACGCAGTTCTCGTCGTCCAGGTCCACCGCTTTGTAGTTTTGGTCCTCCAGGTCCACCGCTTTGTAGTTTTGGTCCTCCAGGTCCACCGCTACATAGTTCTCATCGTCCCGGTCGTCCGCTTCGTGATTTTCGTCCTCCAGGTCCACTGCTACGTAGTTTTCGTCGTCCAGGTCCTCCGCTTCGTGATTTTCGTCCTCCAGGTCCTCGGCTTCGTGATTTCCGTCCTCCAGGTTCTCCGGTTCCTGCTTCTCCGGTTCCTGGTTCTCGTCCTCCAGGTCCACCACTGCCGAGTTCTCGTCGTCCAGGTGTACTGCTTTGTAGTTTTCGTCCTCCAAGTCCACCGCTACGTAGTTTTAGTCGTCCCGGTCGTTCGCTTCGTGATTTTCGTTCTCCAGGTCCACCTCTACGTAGTTTTCGTCGTCCAGGTCCTCCGCTACGTGGACGATGAGAACTACGTAGCGGTGGACCAGGAGGACGAAAACTACAGAGCAGTAAACCTGGACGACGAGAACTGCGCAGCGGTGGACCTGGAGGACGAAAACCCGGAAGCAGAGAAGCGGGACGATGAGAACTACGACGCGGAGGACCTGGAGGACGAAAATCACGAAGCGGAGGACCTGAACGACGAAAACTACGTAGCAGTGGACCTGGAGGACGAAAATCACGAAGCGGATGACCGGGACGATGAGAACTACGTAGCGGTGGACCTGGAGGACCAAAACTACAAAGCGGTGGACCTAGATGACGAGAACTGCGTAGCCGTGGACCTGGAGGACGAAAACCACGAAACACGAACAATTTTGGTAATGTTTCAAAAATTTATTTTCATTTTAATGAAAATCAATTCGCTACGGGCACTGCTTATTTTATACTTTTGACCCGGCACTAACTCGAGCAGCTGTAGGCTCTGTGATTGGTCAACTAAGATCTTCCGTAGCTCGTAAATTATTAGTCCCTCGAATTTTTAGTAAAGGAAATTTAGTCTTCGAATTTCGCGAGGAGTCCACCCAGCTAAAATGGCCCGGTCAAACTGAATCACCCTGTATACCTGGAGGGAGCAGGACTGCTGAAAAGCGAGAAGACTGAGAGGGAAACAATAGAAGGATACACACTCTCTCTCTGGCGCGTTTGGTACAGGACTGACTGGTCACGTGGATCAAATTTTCTGACCAATCAGGTCTTCCAAGATAGAGAGAGGATATCCTGCACCTCAGTCTGTCTCTACTACATCTTCCACTTATGGGGAAGGATAGACCGTGCTCCCTCCAGGTATATATGCTCGAAGGTCAACACCTTAGGTGCGATTGAAGTCTGTTTTTGGTAAGATTAAATCCGTCGTAATCCGTCTATTGTATTTTTAATCGCTTCTATTATGGTCACTCTAGCCTTTTATTTACTATTTCTGTCTCTTTAATTTTGACATTTATTATAACTTTAATCTAGCCAATGATCTCTGTACCATCCTAATAATGTTAACACGTGCTCCATAGGTTTATTGTTGTTAAAATTGTTAGATTTCAATTTAGAAAGAATTTATTATAAAAGAATAAGTTTGTTTATTATTGTTGTACACTTAGTCCACTAGACTTTCGCACATTTTATGATTGTTGTTAATCTTAAATAGTTATTATACAAAAATTTTCATAGCATTAGTCTATATGTCTCCTTACAGTTCTGAGGATGGTTTGTCCATGGTACAACCGAAACGTTAACAAAAATTAATAAAACAAATTCTTGTCGTCTATCCTGACCGTCTCCGCTCGAGATTTCTTATCCTAACTACTATTTATGATAATAGCGAAAAGTGATATAAAAACACGGGGTGACCATGTGAACTCGAATTTACAATTGCTCCGAGGGAATGTACGTCGATGATTTCGTAATAAATCCCGTTTATCAAATATCTACTACGTTCCGAGATTGCGTCTGCGTATTTGAATATGATCACGTGGTGCCGTTCAAATTCTTCCCGCGCCTACGTACGTGTAGCACGAATATCGCAGCGTGTAGCACGTGCTACCATGCCGGCTCAAACATGTTTGTTACGGTCGACCGTGCGTCATGATACTCATAGTTGCCACGTGGGTGTATAGGTATATGACTTCAGAAACCTAATTAAACATAATAATCCGTGTTTGCATTATTGAATGAGGCGTCCAAGACAATACGACGCTAACTTGAGATGGTTTTCACAATGCGTGAAATCGTGTCGCGTCGTGTCGAGTGAATCTTGCATGAAATGTGAGGTTAGGTCAACTTTGTGAAATCTGACTTGAAACCACACGTAATTTGTGTTGATTAGAAATATTTGCTTCTTCAGTTGTCAATGCAGAGAAACAGCCGTTACGTAGAAACATACGTTACATCGATTCTGTAGTGTCGCTGAAGGAAACATCTCTACGAGGTAACTTACTGTCCTCTTTGGAATGAAATTATATTGTTTCAAAATAGAAAGAGAACAAGAAATAAGACAAAGAATTAGTGAGAAATAGGTAGTTATCAGATGTAGTATACAGCTTCCCTTGGTTGGAGTTTCTGCTAACTTCGACTTTCGTTATTCTCAGAGAACCTCCGAACAATGTTTGGCTATGAAGGATGGGTAGATGTAGACAAGTTCAACAACAGGTCAATTTTTTTGTGCAAGTTTTCGGATCAGCTGATCGATCAAATCGAGAATTTGGTGCGTTAACGTGTATTTGAAATCCAGAATTATCACAGTCTAGAGACCAGACACTACAAATACAGTGGATACCAAAGGCAGATTCGCAGTCCAACTAACTCATGAACACCATTCCGATCTCAGCCTATGTAACGTGTTGGTGCATGTAATCTTCATACGAATTCAATCACGAATTCGATTGAAATATCATTACTGATTTAACAATCCTTAGCAAATCAGGTAATCAATTCAAAAGTACATACCCCAGCAGACAGACGGAGACATTGAAACATTGAAAACAAGAAAAACTTGTATTTTTTTGTACCATCTTACTTGACTCAGTCGACACATCTCTTGATCACACGATTTCGAGTGATAACTAGTTTATAATTCTTTAACAAAACTTTGCAAATACTTACATTCGTGTGTAGACAATAACATAGTAGAATTTCTTTATCACTTGATTTCACTTCACAGGTGACACGGTGTGTGTTAGGTCTCAGACGATACTGACGACACCTTGATACGTGTTCCAAGAGTCACAAGATCTCCCAAGAGAACGCGTAAGGAGACAAACGCAGCGACAGTTGCAGCTGTGGCAAACATTCGTGGTCACTAAAAGACCAAATACAGCGATAGAAAGACTGGAGCGTACCGAAGCATAAGAAAACAAAAATGGGCAGAAGTAGAACTAGATTCGTAGTGGTCGTTGCACGGTAGATTTTATTCCCATGATGAAATGATTTTCAAGGTGGTAACAATGTGAAGAAATCAATTTTTGTATTCATACCTGGTTTCTTCGATTACGAGAACACTGTTCTCCCATCGATATGTTTTTTTTCTAGTCGGATCAATTTATTTAATCAAATAGAGAAATTGAAATAAAATTAATTCGTTCATTAATTGAGTCCTGAAGTAATTTATAATGTCAATTCGCTTTTTTGCCGCATCTGAGACACTGAAAACTGATGAACATTCTGGCGTCAATAATGTGGATTCGGAAAACTTCTGAACTTCTCAAGTTCGCAGTTGAAACAAAAAAAGAAATCATTTTCCTGTTTTCATTCAAAATCAATCTCATGAATAAAATTTTTTGATACAGAAACTTGGAATGTTTTTGAATCATACAAACTTGATAGATTAAAAAAAAGGCTGGGAATTCAGAAAATTAGAGTCTGAGACGATCCGATAAATGATAACTACTTGTGAAACCCATATTACGTAATTTATGGTGACCCTCAGACAGGTGCTTTGCTCACAAAGCAAAACCTTGAAATTCAATGAAATTTTGGGTGACTTCAGAAAACTTATTAAATCAATTCGATGAGAACTCATTAAGTTTTAGTTTACCAGAGTCAAAATATTTTCTTATAAATACAGTGTAAATGTTGAATGGATGAAAGATCACATACCGATACATATGAAAATATTTGAAAATCGACTACATAAAACTGAAACTCTCAATGATCCGAGCATCCTGATTTTAGTGAGAACCATGTATAAGTAACAGTCGTGTCAAGTTCGGCAACTTGATAGTAGAAATATTATTATCACCTGAAGTGCTAATAAAACAGTAAACGGTTTATCGTTCATGAAGATGAACCACTGATTGTTATTGAGATATTACGGGAATATTACATTTGAGGTTGCCTACCTTCTAGAAAAACCAGAAATTATCATCAAATTTATTTTGCCATTAACAATTCTTGACTTTTAGCGGAATTCAGATGCCGTCTAGGGAATTTTTAGACTTGAGACTTGATATTCTAAGGTTAAAAATGTTGAAACAGCATTTTCACAAATTCAGACATGATTTTATTATTTCTGAATATAGTATTATTGATTTTCCGGTCAAAAAAAGATACAAAAGAAAAGAAAACACGGTCGGATTGTAGTTATAGAACGTATTGCTGTCTAAAACGACATAGCTATGGATATTTAAAAATTGCCTGTAACATGTTGAATTGATTAGGAAGAAGGCTGAAATGTGAAAACATTCAAAGAATGTTAGAGTAATCTAAATTTCTTTACAAATATTACATAAATACTACTGTGCAACAATTATAATATGTAAATTGAAATTCAACGCGCGGTTCTCATGTGAATCATCTTCCTGTTATGTTGACTGTAAAAATAATGAACAGGCTCATCTAGCTAACGTTCGAGACTAATGAAATCGATCAGATTGATATAAATATTTCTTGGACTTTTTGGGGCATTGAAAAGTTGTAACAAGTTTACGAGATGACAAGTTGTTCAAAATTTTCAACTGTGAACGTAGTAAAGACAGTTTCAATACTGTAGAGATACTATGAACGATAGTCTTTGAAAATCCTGTAACTTTGTTAGAAATAATACAAATGTAGTAGAAATACTATATGATCAACGCAGTTTCAATATTGCACAAATATACTGGGTTCAACGAGAAACGGTACGCTTCCGAGACCAAATACGTACAGTTCGGTCAGATACCACCCAACGCGCCTCCCACTTTACCCTCTCCACGCGGCCAAACGAGCTCTGCA
This sequence comes from Macrophya alboannulata, assembly GCA_949628255.1. Classification (NCBI taxonomy): domain Eukaryota; kingdom Metazoa; phylum Arthropoda; class Insecta; order Hymenoptera; family Tenthredinidae; genus Macrophya; species Macrophya alboannulata. The sequence goes on from OX451209.1 coordinate 9,162,088, forward strand.
GCTAGCCAGACCAGGCTACGATACTCAGTAGCGTGCATCACTACCACCATCCGACCGACAGGCCGCGAGAAGCTGCGCGGAGCTGTACCGTTCTGTCGTTGAACGCAGTATAGTAAAAATACTGCGGATATAAACTGTATAAATATCAGTTGTGCCAAGTGCTGACTGTAGAAATAATAATGAAATATCTATAAGTAGTTGAAATAATTACTCACTAGGAGAGGACAAGGGTTCCGGCGCATGGATTTTGTTCAAACTTGGAGGGGTGTTTCTTTGGCCCAAAATATTAGCCCTCTGATCTTCAATTCCATCTCATAGGCCTTTCTTTTCCTGAAAAATATTATTCTTGTGCAATTTATTGGTTCTGCAGCGAACTTGAATATATCACTGATACCTTTTCATTCGAGCATGAAAATGAATATTCAACACGTTAATTTACCATATCATTTTTTAATTTTTTTTTTTTTAATTTTTTTTTTTAATTTATTTTTGTTTTTTTCATATCTTCTACTTATCACCTAGTCATATAAAACATCACTGCTAACTCTACGCATTTACTGTATAGGGCAGTACTGCTCCTTGATTACTAATAATAAAATGAAAATATTTGAAGTTTGGTACCGCAGAAAACCGCAGTACTGCCCTATACAGTAAATGCGTAGAGTTAGCAGTGATGTTTTATATGACTAGGTGATAAGTAGAAGATATGAAAAAAAAATCATTGAAAAAAATAAATACATGAAAAAGAGAGAAAAAAAAAAAAAAAATTATATGGTAAATTAACGTGTTGAATATTCATTTTCATGCTCGAATGAAAAGGTATCAGTGATATATTCAAGTTCGCTGCATCAATCTAGAGCTACGGCGGAGAACCAATAAATTGCACAATAATAATATTTTTCAGGAAAAGAAAGGCCTATGAGATGGAATTGAAGATCAGAGGGCTAATATTTTGGGCCAAAGAAACACCCCTCCAAGTTTGAACAAAATCCATGCGCCGGAACCCTTGTCCTCTCCTAGTCAGTACAAATTTCACGCGATTATGGCAGGTTTGGTATTGCACATGTTGTAGAAATACTGCGAAAAAGAGTAGCAATACTTGAAAAAGAGTAGAAATACTCGAAAAAGAGTAGCAATACTCGAAAAAGAGTAGCAATACTCGAAAAAGAGCAGAAATACTCGAAAAAAAAGTAGCAATACTCGCAAAAGAGTAAAAATACTCGAAAAAGAGTAGCAATACTCAAAAAAAAGTAGAAATACTCGAAAAAAAGTAGAAATACTCGAAAAAGAGTAGAAATACATCGGAGGAGGGTAGAAATGCTCGAACTACAGTAGTAAAACTACTGCACTATAATCTATAATATTATGGATGTTGCAAGTCGGTCCCTCGAGTATGTAAAACCATACGATTTCAGAAAAAGGGGCTAAAAATATTACCGATTTGAACAGAAGAAAACTGCGATACCGGCGGAGGTTAAGGTAGAGTGGCTGGTAGTAACCACTCTATTTCCCAAAAGATGGCGCCTCCCGTCGCACCATCTTCCGATAGATGGCGCCTCAATCGCGCGAAATCACCTTTGATTTCCCCTTAATGGCACTTCGATTATCAATCGAGATCGCCAACGCATTTATCGACTACAGTAGATGGTCTAGGCGGGTTCTGGACCAACGCGTGTTAGTGCACACGTACACGTACAGACACATGCAAGCCCTCCCGTATCCGTGTGAGGGTCTGGAGGGGGAAGCTGATGTCACACTATCGCGTGTTAGTGCACACGTACACGTTCATACACATGCGTGTCCTCCCGTGTCCGTGTGAGGGGCTGGAGGGAGGAGGATGTCACATTATCAGGTGTCCGCCGTCTGATTAGTTGACCGTTATCATAAGCCCCCTCCAACCCCCCTCACCATTGTATACCTGGGGCATTCCACGCCATCTCGGACACCATTTGGCTTTTGAATCTCCGATTTTCTTCATAATTTTATTTGTTATAGTATCGGTTGAGAGAGGCCTCCCTGATTTTTTTCAATTTTTTTCGTCGAGCCGTGTCCGAGATATCGATTTTTCAAAAAACACGTTACTTTTTTTTTAAATGCTCATAACTTTGCGAAAAATGGGCCGATTGGGTAGTTTTTTTTTTTTTGAAATTTCTATCTTTGAACCCACTTTTGGAAAATGAAATTGAAACATTTTTCAAACCCGTATTTTTTCAAAATTTTCAAATTTTTTGAATAAAATGTTGATTTCCGAAAAACACGTATCGATCGATTTCCTTGGAATTTTTTTCGAAAAAACTGTCACTCATTCCGCAACTTTTAAGTCTAGTCTGATAATGGGATAATGATGGGATCTATTTTTTTTCGAATTTTTAAATTTTCATGTTTCGGTCATCGGTACCTAAAGTAAATAATAACTTTTTATTCAGGCCCCCCAGTAATAGTTATTGTCATCTATGAAATTAATCTGATATAACTTATTCACTTACCGGATAATTACCGTTAATTTTTAGTTAAATATATGAAGACATATGATCACTGTATTAATTCTTATTTGGTTTTTTTTTTTTTTTTTCTAATCGATACCTACAACACAAAACTCTATTTGAATGATGTTCAAAAGTTGGCACATTTTGTCATCAATTTCAAACTTTGACTACGGTCAAAGATTGAAATTGATGTAATATATTTAACTAAAAATTAACGGTAATTATCCGTTAAATGATTAAGTTATATCAGAATGATTTCATAGATGACAATAACTATTACTGGGGGGCCTGAAAAAAAAGTTATTATTTACTTTAGGTACCGATGACCGAAACATGAAAATTTAAAAATTCGAAAAAAAAATAGATTCCATCATTATCCCATTATCAGACTAGACTTAAAAGTTGCGGAATGAGTGACAGTTTTTTCGAAAAAAATTTCAAGGAAATCGATCGATACGTGTGTTTCGGAAATCAGCATTTTATTCAAAAAATTTGAAAATTTTGAAAAAATACGGTTTTGAAAAATGTTTCAATTTCATTTTCTAAAAGTGTGTTCAAAGATAGAAATTTCAAAAAAAAAAAACTACCCAATCGGCCCATTTTTCGCAAAGTTATGGGTATTTAAAAAAAAAAGTAATGTGTTTTTTGAAAAATCGACATCTCGGAAACGGCTCGACGAAAAAAATTGAAAAAAATCAGGGAGGCCTCTCTCAACCGATACTATAACAAATAAAATTATGAAGAAAATCGGAGATGCAAAAGCCAAATGGTGTCCGAGTTGGCGTGGAATGCCCCACCTATATATCCGGTGACGTTATAATTAGCCCCCCTACAATTTTGGAAATGACGATTCTAGCACTTACCTGTGGGGTATTTGCGAATTTCAAAATGGCGGCTTCTGATAAATCGGCGCTTGTGTATGTAGGTCACGAGAATCGAATAATGGGAGGTCTGATATCGGCAAGCCTGTGCCCGGAGTTTCCGGGGTGAAGCATGTTCTTTCGTGCGTATAAAAGTAGCACTGTTTCGATAAGGTAAGTATGTCCGCATATGGCAGCGGGTTCAGGACTGTATGGATTTGACAATAGCGTATGTCCGGTTGCAATTACAATCAAACGTTAAAACACCTGTGATGATCGTTCAGAAATTCGATGTCTCTCCCCCTATTCCTAATCCCTGGAGTTTCCTGTTTTGCGACGTGTGTTCGAATAAAAGAGAGAAAATTCAGAACCGAAAATCCGTATTCAACCGATCCTCGAGTAATGCAGAATATCCGAAAGCAGCAAAGAGAACTAAAAATACGATTGAATCTGCTGGTGCTCAATATTAAAGAAGTGAAGAAGCTGATTGAAATCATATCAAACCTAACGCGAATTGAATACACTTTGAGAAATCTAAATTTCAATTAAAACAAGACGATGGATTTTTCTAAAATTAACAAAGTCGGTCGGTTGGATGCGTTTCTCCCAACGATCAAATTGTCAGAAGTGGAAGCCTTAAAAAATTATCAGATCACAAGTATTCGTAAAGTTCAAACAAAGTATGGATTGAAAATAGTAACGGATTTGGAAAACACCTGTACAGTGTTTCTACCGGCACGGATGGCGAAACCGTTGAACGATGATGACGATCTCTTCGAGAAGATGGTGCTGGCTAGTGATGAAAATCGTCTACAATTGCACTATGTTGGCGGACAATATAATCAGATGGAATTAAACTATCTTGAATGATGTGCTACACTTTGTTGTTAATTTCATTTGATATATACGTATATACTTATATTGTCAATTACCATAAAAATTTATTCTAGTATACTAATTATCAACCAAATGTGAAATTGGAGAAGGATTTCTATTCTGCAAAATAAATGTATTATAAACAAAACTATGTAATATTCATTTCTTTGTCCTCGTGAACCTACTAGACGTAACACTGTGACGTTATCGCGACAGGTTTCGACAGGTTCTGCAGCGGATCGGTGCGGTATAGATTTAAGGGGGGGCTCTAGGCGATTTTTACCGACATCAACTATTCTTTCGAATATCTCCGAAACGGAGGGTCGAATCGGATTGTCCTTTGGGCAGTCGATGTTTGACGAGGAATGAATTCGATCTATCATGAGAAATTTCGCGAAATAATTTTTTTTTTTTTTTTTTCGATCGCAGTGTGGGCGCGCCACCTATTTCGACTTATATCAAGGCCTATGCATCGAAAATGCAAAATCGGCTTCCTGAGCCCGATTCTGCATGAAATTCCGAGCACAACCATCCGAAAACATCTTTGTTTTCGACAACGACAAAGACGTGATCCGTATTCTACGAATTTATGGTATTTAGCAAATGTCAACGGCTGGAAGCAGCCATTATATTAGTTCCCAGAACGCCCGTGAGATGTCGCCGCGCGCGACTTTTCTGCTTCTCCTTGTACCACCGCTGTTACGTTGGTATACCTGGTATCACGTGATTCGACCTGTAGTCAAAGATGATTTGAAGACTAACAAAACGTATATTCACGATATAATACTTTTCAATGATTTCTGCAATGTTTTGGTAAGTAAAAATATTCAATCGATTCATAATTGAGCATTTTGTTCATTTATTTCCACTATTCTACAATTTGTTCGATGGATTTTCAATACAATTATATAAAATAACATGAAAACAGTTGTACTGCATGCTATACATCAGTCGTATTATCCATGATATATAAAATTATATATAAATACATAAAATATACGATCTATACATATAATATGACGGTGGTTAGTAGAATATTTATATCTATAGATTTGTTTCAAATAATTGGAAAAAAAAAAAATTTACGAATATCAGCTCTCCTTCTCAAGAAGAATGAAATTATTCATAATTAAAAATTTAATCATACGTTACCCAAACAATAAAATGTATAGAAGAACTAATGATATTCAGGCTATGATTATTCTATATACATGACTATTTTGGTAACGCGTAATTAAATATTTATTTAGTTACCCATTACTGTGGTAATGTGTAATACCCAATTCAATTACGCATTACGAATGTAATTGACAATTGAATAAGAATGTAATTACACATTACGAAAGTAATGGGTAATTGCAAAAAAATTTAATGAAGAATTTTCACAACACCGTTATCAACGATGAATTACTCATGCCCGATTCGCCGGTAACGTTTTTTTTTTTTTTGGAAAATAAATACTCGTTACTTGTTTGCAAGTTTGAAAACACTTAAAAAATCGCAAATACAGCATAATCATTTAGGGTGTACACGAAATTTTCATTTCCATATACTAGGTATTTGTCGTAAGTTCCAGACCAACGATCTCAAATATTATCAACGCTATCTAAAATCCTTTGAATAAACCAACCAAACCGAAGCGCGTATGTCTCTTGATAGAATGTTGAAAGACTAACGAGTGGCCTTTTTTGCCGGATTCGATGCATAGGTAAAATGAAAAACATTTTAGCTAGACTTGTTAAAAGAAAAATCTTGGAATTTCGCAAGAATTAGAGACTTTATGAGTACTTTGAAAAAAAAAAACTTGGAGGCTTCGAATAAAAATTCAGCATATTTCTGGGATTTCAAGGCTGTAAAAAAATTCATGGCCAATTCGATCTTTGCCAGAATTTCCAGATCGTGTGGAGATTATGCTGACTGAGGATTTATCGAAGCTAGTCGTCGACGTTTCTCAGAAATTGGTTACGGCAGATGCTTTACAGGAGCTGCCGTCTCTCGATCCACTGGAGATAACGTACCATTGAGAACTATCGTCTGTCTTTTCGTCATCGCTCTCACTTTTGCATCCTTCTTTTGTAAATTCATTGTCGCTGCCCTGAGAAACGATTTTAATAAATCTCTTGGGATCTCCGAAGGTCCTCCGCCGAGGCTCCGAATCGTCGTCTGTACAGAATAAAACTAAGATTGATTTCAATTCCTTTATAGTTTATACACTGCAGGTAAAGTACATGCTGAAATATACACTCATTTGCTTTCCGCAAGCACCGTTACCACGATCGTCCTCAAAAAATTTTCCGTCCCCGCTCTTGCCTTTGCTGTGATTATTCGACGAACCTTCTCGGCGTTCCAACTGTTACTTGACGTCTGATCTTTCCCTGTCGTTGCGACTGCCTTACCCGACACCTTCTGTGTTATCTGTCAAACAAGTATATTTACAGTTTCAGAATAAACAGATGAACTCGAATCGAACTCAACACATGGAATTATCGAGGAGGTTGATTCGGCTCGTTGAATAAATGGGATGAACGTTCATTTTCAATTACGAAAAATTGAATCAAAGACATGGATATTCAGCGACAAAATCAAACAAAAGGTCTTTTTATCCTCTTCTGACCTAACCAAATCTCATGATTCAATACATGAGATACGTATAGCAAGCAACGCCTGTAGATAGTGATTTAGTTTGCATTTACAGATTACCCTCACAGCTTTGTTATGGCGTTTTCCGCTCATACATTTTTTGCTGCACTCGTCTGCACTGGAACCGTAATTTTACACCGTGCTGTCAGATGGCGCAGCGCGCGCCCGCTCTGTGCAGCTTCGGTGTACACTCGATTTTACGCGGTATTCCGAAAATACAATTTTGCACCATGCTGTCAGATGGCGCAGCGTGCGCCCGCTCTGCGCGGATTTCGGCGAATACTCGATTTCACGCGGTAATTTTAAAAACGCTCAGAGTGTTTTGTCGATTTGTATCAACACGCCTTTCCGGTTCTTTTATCTTTCATTCGCGTTAACGATGGCATCTAAATTATACATAAACGGTAGTGTTAATAACGAGCCTTTTGCAATTGCTTTATCACTGGAAGAAATAGACCTGTATCGTCAATTATTGAGTAAGTAGTTTTTATACAGATTTTGAATTCATTTTCAATGAGTCCATGAGATTTATCCTTGTTAAATATTAACTAATTGTGATGCGCAAGCCAGTATAGCAGTACAATGCCTAGGGACGCTATCACGAATGCCTTAAAAAAAATGCGATATGCAAGACCTTGATTAACTTTTGAAAAATTCGTAATAAACATTAAAAATGCTCCAAGAAGGAGCGTGCTTGCCTCTGGATGCCCAATAACTTTGTTACAGTACCAGCCGTACAAAATTTCAAAGAATTAATTACGATGCGCAAGCTAATTATCGCAGTATAATGTCAGGGACGCGATCATGAATGGTGATAAAAAATGCGGTAGCCAAATCTTGATTCAATTTCGAAAAATTCTCCAGTAAGGAGCGCACTTATCATTATAAAACCAATACCTTTGTTACAATGCAATTCACATTAAATTTAACAGTCTAGATAATTTTTGGAAAGTAAAATTCGCATTAAAAAATATTTATTACTTTTAAAAATCCATTACTTCATTATAGTGTTATAGGACGCCAAAGTCGCTGCACCCCGATCCGCTCGGTGGTTTAAATTTCAACGTGTCTCCTTTCATTTAACAAATGCATTTAAGTAATTTGCAGTATAATGATTAAATTTTGATAGTGAGCATCATTGAAATCAAAAACATATGATAAAAGACACATATAAATACTCACAAATTACATTATTCATAATTTTTTTTTTTTTTCTCGTATATTCTTCTCTCTCGTATATTCTTCACTTGAATTTTTAGTCAAAATATCAATACTCAAAGGTCACTCAAGAATTAAATAAAAAAAAGTCAAATAAAACTTCAATGGTCTTGGGCGACCTTTAAGTATTGAGATTTTGACTAAAAATTTCGGTATAATCCTCTACAATCCACCTAAAAAAGATTTAATTTGTGAGCTCGTGAAGAATAAAGAAGAGAAAAAAAAAAAAAAAAAATTGAAAAAATGTAATCTGTAAGTATTTATTTCTTTTATCGTATGTTTTTGATTTCAATGATGCTCACTATCAAAATTTAATCATTATACTAAAAATTAGTAGTTGGGAAAAGATCAAGTCATAATATTGAGATTTAGAGGTCGCTCAAGATCATTGAAATTTGTTGCGATTTTTTTAGTTTAATTCTTGAACGAGCTTTGAATAGCAATATTTTTACTTGAAATTTCAGTATGTTCCTCTACAATCTACCTAGGAAAGATTGAGTTAGTGAGCAAGTGAAGAATATAAAAAAAAAAAAAAAAATCGATTTCGTTGAAATTCGACATTTTCAAAATTCTTGAGCAACCGCTCCTTCTTGGAGCACTTTTGGATGTATATTGCGAATTTTACAAAAGCGAATCAAGATCTTGCGTATCGCACTCTTTCAAGCCATTCGTGATAGCGTTACTTACATGATACTGCTATAACGGCTTGCGCCTCATAATTAGTTATTTTTAAAAGGTGTGTCTTTTGCGGGCTCTAAATGAGGATTTAATAAAATTGAAAATATTGCTAATTCAATAAAAACCATTGTCATTTTTTCCACAGCTGATAACGCGTTTTACACGTCATACGTGTATGAAGCAATTGCCTCAGGTAGGCTGAACATAGAGGGTGATACAATCACCCGAATCACCAGGATACACGGTCTCGAGTAAGTGTAACGATGCAGTGCAGATGTTATATAGATTATATGTATATGAAGTATTAATTTCTTCATATCTTTACGTAGAGAGCAAGTCATAGATGAGCAGTCAGAACCGGCGGTTCACGCTGCACCCGAAACTCGAACACCACCGGAATGTTCGACCAGTTGCGAGATGCACGTAATCGAGTCTCAAGAAGAGCCTTCTAATTGCAATTCAAGCGGCCTAAACGGTTACGATGAAGTAAATTCAAATGCCGATAAAACTAAAGGTACAATTGAAGTCTATATGTTATAATGACAGGCCAATTAATTCTCGATATGTTGGTCACGAATCATGCATAATTTGCTTTCATTGCAAGAGTGGCAGTCGTTATCCTGCTACCATCACAGCCCTATGCAGGCCCTATTACAGGCATAATCTGTGTATCATGTTATTCTATAGGTGCTTGCACGAATGCTGTATTTAAACGTTCGGCTGGCCAATTAAAATCACATAATTATGTGTCGACCAGCGTGTAGACTGATGATAATAAACTTTGATCACAAAAGATATTAAACGTGTATTATATCCAAATTGTCTTGTTATAGGTTTTGCTGCGCACGAAACAAAGTTTTTACTTCACAAATTTGGCATCTACATGCAGAGTATGGGGCCATGTAAGAAATTCAAAAACAAAATGGCCATCTGGAATCAAATTTCGAATGATCTAATGACAGAATTCGATCTTGAAAAAACAGCCAAACAGGTTGAAAATAAATACAAAACAATTATCAGAGCACGAAAGGTGATAGAGACGCATAATTCTAAATCAGGATCGTCAAAAATGGACCTACCAGGAGACATGCCGTTTACCGAAGAACTCGATATTATCGCTTCGCTCGACGACAGTGTTCAGCCGGAGATTTTGAGGAGTGCGCGCCGGTACGAGTTGTTAAAAAATAGCCGTAAGAGCAATAAACCACAAACACAATCCCTGCAGTCAGACAGGAACAACCTGGCGGATAATGACATTGCCAGTATTACCTCTAATTCGTCAATGACAGAGGACAGCGATGATGGTGCTTCACAGAAGACAGCCATAAATAATCATCGAAAAAATACTGCAAAAATCGACAAAAAATCTCGAAATGTACAAAAAAAAAATACTAAAACGCACAAGATAAGGCAAATTACGGTAGCCCAAGCAATCATGGAAGCGGCTAGGCTAAGAGAACTTGCGCGCGATAGAAGACACGCTGAAAAAATTAAACTTTTCAAGCGATTGCATGGGGCACCACGATCTGAAGAAGCAAAAACCAGCTCCAGTGATGAAGACTCACAATAGCTATACGTAATTAAATATACCAAGTTTGATTCCGACAACAGAAAGCCAATTATTTAATATATGTATATTTTTTATCTATTTTAATTAATATTATAATCTGCTGTGGCTGACAGATTCAAGCAATATATAATTATAATACACATAATTTTTAATTCTCAATTTTCAACCTTCAATTCTCAAATTTTAATTTTTAATTCTTAATTTTTAAATGTCAATATTTAATACAAAACAAAAAATTGTATTTTATTTCATATTAATCTTATCCTTTTATTACTACATACTTCTATACATATTACATTAATTTCACAAATACTTATTTATATTTCATAAATACCTACTCAAATGTCACAAATAAATAAATGCATACATATACAGTATACATATATCGTGATAGATCTTTATTTTAAATCCACCACATCAGTGTTTCCAGACTCGGCTTCGAAAAAACAGTAAGCTAATTAAACAATAACGAAGATTCAAAAATTATAAGTAAAAGTCTATGATTATTTAAATTGTTATCTTTATTAAAGTCGGGTAACATATCGCGTGTCTAATTGAATAATGAAAGAAACATACTACCGTTTGGCATCATAAAATCAAATGGTCATTTAATTTTTTGTAGCTGTATTTACGGGAATTACCTAGAAAAATGTTTGAAAACGCTGTCATTAAAAATTGGTCAGTTTAACCGCTACCAAAGCTTCGATAAAAAAATGTAATGATGAAATAAAAAAAAATTAACACTAGAAGGTCGTATATTCGGCACATACGTCTGTTAAGCATCAATTTTCGTGATAACGAAAACGTGAAGGCATACGGTCGTGTATGCTTATTACATCAGACAGCTTCTGCGTTCAGTTTTTGAAATACTTAATTTACAACAATTCATGCGTTTTCGTCATTTGCATGGGTATTGAGGAAATAACCGAATATATGGGGCATTCCAGCTCAACTCGACCACCCTTCAGACCTGACGACCTCGGATCTGAGTGAAACTTTATTTTTTTCAGAATTTTTCAGACCCCCGTCTCGGGGGTCCAAATATTGAAAATTTGGTGTTTTATGAAATCCAACAATTTTTTATTGTTTTTATCTAGGACTTGGAAAGTCGCATTAACAAAAACAAGGTGTCCAATGGATTTGTCTTGAATTCAACTTTCTGAAACAAACAAAAATTCACGGAATTTCGCGATTCCGTCCCGGCTGCTGGAAATTCATTTCGAAGCTAAAAACTGATGTTTCGATGATTCGGTCATTTTTTTTTTTCAAAAATTATATGTATAAAGAAAAATTTTTGAGGCGCACAACGAAAATGGAGACTTCGATGGTTTGGAAGTTATGAATTTTTCAGTTTGTAAAAGTATGCAAAACTGAGAACTGCAAGCGACAAACATCTCATCGGCTGTTTCATTTTTTTTTTTTAATTCATGGGGTACAGTCTTCAATGAATTCAATCTGACTCCTCATTCAAAAAACTGTACTCCATGAATTGAAAAAAATTAAACAGCCGATAAGATATTTGTCGCTTGAAATTCTCAGTTTCGCATACTTTTACAAACTGAAAATTTCATAACTTCCAAACCATCGAAGTCTTCATATTCGTTGTGCGCATCACAAATTTGTCTTTCTACGTTGGATTTTAGAAATAAAAAAAAAAAATAAAAAAAATAACAAAAAACAAAAATGCCCGAATCATCGAAACATCAGTTTTTCGCTTTGAAATGAATTTCCAGCAGGCGGGACGGTATCGCAAAATTCCGTAATATTTTTTTTCAGAAAGTTGAATCCAAGACAAATCCATTGGACACCTTATTTTTGTTACTGTGACGTTCCAAGTCCGAGATACAATCGATCAAAAATTCTTGGATTTCATAAAACACCAAATTTTAAATATTTGGACCTCCGAGACGGGGGTCTGGAAAATTCTGAAAAAAATCAAGGTTCCAAATTGGACTTGGAGGAAAGTCAGGAAAAACTTTCACTCAAATCCGAGGTCGTCCGGTCTGAAGGGTGGTCGAGTTAACTCGGAATGCCCCATATATGTATAAAGCTGAATTTCCCAAATCATATCTAAAACGGCTGGATAACAAAGAAATCAAATTAACGAACGATTAAGGATTAAGATAATGGGCATCGAAAAATTGTCCATGCAACTGCCACCGCATACATTAATTTATGCAGCTTGGTACAATAGAATAGGAGCTAGATGTTGAAAATAAACCAATCAAGTATTTCATAGATATACGTTTTATTATTATATATATGTAAATTGTACAAAAGTCAAATTTATAAGAAATCAAAACGGGTTCGTCTTATCATAAATTTTTTTTTTTTCAGATGTATATTTGAAATACAAGTAAGAAAAAGAAGATTCAGAATATTACAGTAGACGAAAGTCAAGTGTTTCCTTAACGTATCAGTTTTGCCCGTCTATCTAAGTATATGTATGTATACATATACTTATATACATATATGTATATATTAAATATGTAGAAAGCCTCGCGTGACGAACTGACGCTTGACCGTACCGCTAGAACCATTCTACTCGCCCTGCCGATGCGACCCATATAAGTAGTTTGATTTTGAAAAAAAAAAAAAACTAATCGTGACTTCAGAATTCTGCTTGCTACGGCAGATTAGATAAAACTTTGCATAATTTGGTCTCTTTTTTGTGCGCCTGCCCTTCGCAATTCAAGGTCCGTGATATTGTTTGGTTGATGATCTACGACCTGCTGTAAATCGTTGTTTAATCCAGGTGCACCGAAGTCGTATACATCTCCATTATCAATGCACATATTATGTAAGACACAGCAGCTGATGATGAATTGTGTCATCTTATCAACCGTATGCATGTCGATTGATAATGCTAATTGTCGAAAGCGACCCTTTAAAAGTCCGAATGCATTTTCGATTAGCACCCTAGTCGCACAAAACTTCAGATTAAATGTTCTTTTCTCGTGAGTCATGTTTCCAAAATCTTTGTAAGGCACCAAAAGCCAAGGTCGAATGGCGTAGGCCCCATCTCCGAGCAAATGATATCGTTCGCCACATATTTGCGGCAACTCGACATTTATGTCGGAAAATTGTAAAACTCGAGCGTCATGCACCTTACCAGGTACTCCGGTAAAGACGTCAATAAATTTTTTATCAGCGTCACATATGGCTTGTAAAGTCAACGATGGCCAGTCATGCCGGTTTACGTAAGTATGTTTGAGCTTGCCTGCCGGTGTTCTACATGGAATATGCGTTCCGTCGATACATCCGATCACATTTGGAAATCCAGAAATCTAAAACATATAATACGTAATATTAAGTGCGACGACTGGAAATAAGTATTATTAGTATTGATTTACTTTATGTAAATAAGAATATTGAACCATCATAGTTCAACAGTATGTTACGCACCTAGGGAGGGAAATTAGGCTATTGCAAACTGTAAGTGAGATTAACACCCGTGCAGAATTCTAGGGTGGCAAAAAAGCAGTTTGGGATGACCTTTTTTTCCTCCCGTGTGACGTATAATATTTTTAACTAGCCCTTTTATCGGAAAGTACGACTTTCCGTTCAAGCGATGCACCGAAAGTCGTACTTTCCGTGCAGGTGGGGTGAAAAATCAATAAATCGTATTCTTGGGGATATGTATAACCTGTTCAAATTTAGCTGCTGTTTCTTCATTGTTGACTGGGAATTTGATTACGGTCGGAGCAATGTTCAACAGGAATTTCATGACTCGTACGTGTTGTCTGAAACACGTTACAAGTCCTGTCCCAAACCTTTCTGACACATCCCTCAGGCAGCATTTATTTCCCGCGAACCTATGCAATGTAACATTCTGTTAGCGCAATATTCAAAAGTATTCGAATATTTTTACACAGTGAGGTAAGAAACGTTCAACGAATCACATACTGGCTTTGAAATTTGATAGTCAGAAGTAAAAGAGATCCATATTTGAGTGATAAATACTCTGTATAAAAGTTTAGAAACATGCATAAAAATAGGAAAAGAGAGATTGTAGACGAATAAAGTATTGGATAGTATCTAACCAAAGAAACGATAGTATGTCTTCTTTTGCAGATTTACATTCGGAACCACCAGAATGTAAGCCTGACGGATAAAATTCAGATTGTTCGTATTCGTGAATTAGTCTGTTGGTCATTTCTCTACCAACTCTAAAGGTTTGCTGAAACTGAACAGATGCGGAATAATATTTAGAATTTAATAATTTCACACATCGGTTGCATTAAACAAAATTAAACAAAGACGAATGACCTCTTCGTCAGTGTAGTAATGAACGGTTTTTTTCAAATAATCAGCAACCCGAGGCCTATTTCGTTTGAGGGTTGCCAGGACATCATCATTACTTGATGATGATGATGATTCACAAAAATCCATCACCTCGTCTAGATCGAATTTTTCTTGTTGGTCTTCTACCAATAACCATAAGTAATCATCATCATCGCTCGATGATGATGAGGATGTTTCCAAGATTCCCGCTTCCATAACTGATTGCGTGTTTCGATTAATTGGTTTTGCAGAAACTGCTGACAATAAATTTTACAATTATAATTGTTGATAAAAAATAGTAAAATCAACTGAAAATTGCATAGATATAGGTATATCAATACGTCGGCAACAACAAATCGTTGGAGTCAGGTAATTAAAATATTTTTAGTTAGCATTCGATGGCAGTTGATCATAATCAATAAAAAACAAAACAAAAGTAAAGAAGAACTTGAACCAATATAAACATATTGTTTTGTATGATACTGAAAAATAATGTTTTGAGACACTTTGGGGATGAAATTGCGTAAATTACTGAAAAAAAAAAAAAAAATTAATAAAAATTCAGATTGGTAATTATAAGAAAAGTAATAATTTTGATATACAATAACAATTAATTTATAACTGTAGATTACATTGAATGAAAATTCCATATAAAAATAATTGATTTTTAACATTCCTTATAACATATTCTTAAACAATCAATACAAGATCAACCCAAATTTTTTTTGAAGATTGAGAAAGATTGCCCAATTGAAAACTAACTAGGAGTGTCCCAGGGTTCCGGTGCACGGATTTTGTTAAAATTTTGATAGTTGTTTCTTTGTCCCAAAATACTAGCCCTCTGATCTTTAATTCTATCTCTTAGGCCTTTCTTCTCCTATAAAATATTATTATCGTGCAATTTATTGGTCCTTTGCCATGGCTCTAGATTGATGCAGCGAACTTGAATATATCACTGAAACTTTTTCGATCGAGCATGAAAATGAATATTTAACGCGTTAATTTACCATATCTTTGTTTTTTTGTTTGATAAAATTTTTTTACCTTTTGTTCGTTAAAAAATTTTAATTATTAAAAAAAAAGATATGGTAAATTAACGCGTTAAATATTCATTTTCATGCTCTAATGAAAAAGTTTCAGTGATATATTCAAGTTCGCTGCATCAATCTAGCGTCCAGAGCCATGGCGAAGAACCAATAAATTGCACGATAATAATATTTTCTGGCAGAAGAAAGGCCTATGAGATGGAATTGGAGATCAGAGGGCTAGTATTTTGGACCAAAGAAACACCTCTCCATATTTGAACAAAATTTGTGCACTGGAACCCTGGAACACTCCTAGTAAGTAAAAACGTTACTAAATGATAGGTCGTAAAAGTTGTTGAAACACCGTACAGGAGTATTTATAGTCAGTTTTTGAGAAACGACATTTTATATGGTTTAAATCAAAATGACGAAGAAACCGTTTGTCGGATAGATAAATATCAAGTGTTTTTTTTTTTTTTTTTTTAAATAAATTTTACCGTGCAAATGCTGTTTGAAACGTTTATCTCGGATTATTACTTCATAAGATTATTAAATACAGTTATCTATCAAACTTTGGTTTCACCTCAAGTTGAAGCAATCAACCAAAATTCGTTTTTTAAAATATCTATACTAAAAATTGATGATCAAGTGACTCGAGATACATAACGATTTTTCAAAGAATTGATAATTAATGAAACGAATGCATGCATACTATAAGGAGACACGTTGAAATTTAAACCACCAAGCGGATCGGGGTGCAGCGACTTTGGCGTCCTATAACACTATAATGAAGTAATGGATTTTTAAAAGTAATAAATATTTTTTAATGCGAATTTTACTTTCCAAAAATTATCTAGACTGTTAAATTTAATGTGAATTGCATTGTAACAAAGGTATTGGTTTTATAATGATAAGTGCGCTCCTTACTGGAGAATTTTTCGAAATTGAATCAAGATTTGGCTACCGCATTTTTAATCACCATTCATGATCGCGTCCCTGACATTATACTGCGATAATTAGCTTGCGCATCGTAATTAATTCTTTGAAATTTTGTACGGCTGGTACTGTAACAAAGTTATTGGGCATCCAGAGGCAAGCACGCTCCTTCTTGGAGCATTTTTAATGTTTATTACGAATTTTTAAAAAGTTAATCAAGGTGTTGCATATCGCATTTTTTTCAGCCATTCGTGACAGTGTCCTATAGCATTGCACTGCTGTCCTGGCTTGCGCCTTACAATGAGTTTATATTTAACAAGGAGAAATTTTATGGTCTAATTGAAAATGGATGCAGAATATGTATGGAAAGTACTTACTTCAATAATTGACGATCCAGGTCTACTTATTCCAGTGTCAAAAATTAATTAATTAATCAATTGATCCAATAAATTTTTTCAATTTTCAAGAAGGCGTGTTGATACAAATCGACAAAACACTCTGAGCGTTTTTAAAATTACCGCGTGAAATCGAGTATTCGCCGAAATCCGCGCAGAGTGGGCGCACGCTGCGCCATCTGACAGCATGGTGCAAAATTGTATTTTCGGAATACCGCGTAAAATCGAGTGTACACCGAAGCTGCACAGAGCGGGCGCGCGTTGCGCCATCTGACAGCACGGTGTAAAATTACGGTTCCAGTGCAGACGAGTGCAGCAAAAAATGTATGAGCGGAAAACGCCATTAGAAAACATGACAACAGAATATTACCTAACCTCAATGTTCATGAACTTTTCCCTTTCAATCCTTGTGTAAATGCATAACAGTGGGATCTCGACTCCTGCAGCCGTATGTTGTACTAAGCAATAGGGTTTGCCGCCTTCACAGTAGATGTAGTCGACAACATCTCATCACAAATTGAATACGTCCACGAGACGTTTTCGAGAAATCCTGTAAACGCCGGCAGCACGACAGGCACAGGCGTCCGCTGGCAGAGCACGTGACTGAACAGATCCAACCTAACCCGACGATCGCCGAAAGCGCGGCTCTCTCTCTCCGAGCGATACCACGTGACTCACGACCGATCGCCTGTCGGTGTGGCGCGCCTGCTAGTGTGCGTGCGTGCGTGTCACCTCGGCTCTGCGATCCCTGCACTCGTTCATATTTCGAGTGTTTCAGAATGAGATTGTATTGTCGCTGGGATTGCGGAGTCGAGGGGCCACGTATGCACACAAGCAGACGCTTCACACCGACAGGCGCTCGTTCATAGGTCGTGTCTCATCGGCTTATTATTCAATTGATTTTCACAAAAAATCTAAGCATTTTTCGAAAAATCTGCAAAGGAAATTTGACCAAGATTGACCCTGTAAAATGCTCGTCTCGAGTTCTGTTGCATCTGTCGCCCTATATATTGCACTATATGTTGCACTGTCTTGTCTTGAATTGCGCATTGAATCGGGCGAGCTTCTGCGATCTATCCGCAGCGAATACAAATGTATGATAATCGAAATGCCCGATTCGAGATTACAATTGTGAAATTATACACATAGTTTAAAAAACAAAATAATTATAATAACGAAAAAATTTACCAATAAAAACATATCATCTCCAATATACTAATATAACGTTGGCATTTCAAAATAAAGCTTTACAAAATTTTCTGATTTGGAATTAGAAACAGAATAATCAGATGCTTGTTTTGTAAAGTTTTCGATAGTCGTATGTTTGCCGAAACGGTCCAATGCGTGGACTGACTTCCTCGTTCACGCCGCTTTCACATACACAGTCTTTAGTGAGGCTACTCAACAATAACAAACTTGATGGCGATAAATCCCAAAATTCAAAAGTCAATGCATTTCACCAAGAAAACTGTGTGCTTGAAAATCATCACTGTCGGAATTTTCTGCGTTTTTTCTTTACAACGACTTTACAGACAACTTTAAAAAATAATTTCATACTATCCGACAATCTTTTTTGTCCATTATTATTCCACTTGATTATTATCGACAAAACATGCATATGTTCATGCGTTTTGCTTGGGTAAATATTTCCATATTCCACGCGCGTTTTCGACAGTCCCAGGCAATAAATCGCCGGGCCAGTGTTTTCTGCTCGCTCACGCCCGCCGCCGCGCGGCGCGGCGACAACACTTTGTTGCGGTTACATATAGTATATCAGTTTTCTCCATTGCTGCCTAACAGTTGTTCTGAAACCTCTGTAGCGGTAAGTAGCAAATTTCTGGGCCCATGCTCGCTTGACATATTCTTCTAATACACTTTTTCTAGGGTGGTCCAAATTTGACATTTATTTTTTGTTTTTTGGCGGGGCCCCTCATAATATTATGAAAAATCAGAAATGAGATATGATTTTCAATCGTAAAATACGTCATAAAATATTTAAAGGGCACTACCGCTATATTAAAATGTAATTTATTTAATTATTGGCTCTTCTCCGACTGTATACATTATTCTCATTATGTAACTATAATCTCAACTAGACGCCGGACAAAATGATCCATATTATTGAAAAGAACATATCGGCACAGCCGGCACGAGATCAAACAAAAATTAAAGGTTGCTATTGGACGGTGAAATAATTTTTCCAATAGAAATTATTATTATAATATTTGCTTCCGGGTATTTGAAATGCGTCAAATCTGATTTTACGTGACATCGATGGATTATAATGGATTGACGGAATATACCTATACATTAGGGTGGTCCTTATTTTGGATATTTTCGATTTTTTTTTCCGGGATCCCCCTAAATCGGTTCTAAACAAATAAAAAGAAATTTTTGCCAAATTGGAGCTGGATATTTCAATTTTAACCTGGCCCCCACGGCAATCAAAGTTTCAAACGGGAAAATACATGTATTTCAGATTGTCGATTGTATGAACATTTTTCCAACCTAGTAAAAATTAATATCAAAATTCTAGATTTGGCACAAATATTCCCCACAGTATAAGGTATAGTTGTGGCAATATATCAATTTTTTTTTTCAATTCATTTATTTTTTTATGAATATCAAATTGATATTTATAAAGATCATAACTCCAGAAATTATGGATGTAAGAATTTGATATACTACTTCAATTATACTTTATATTATGAGGAATATTTTTGCCTAATCTCGAATTTGTATAATAATTTTCACAGGTTGGAAAAATGTTCATACAATTGACAGTCTAAAATACACGTCTTTCCCCATTTAGAACTTTGATTGTCGCGGGGGTCAGGTTAAAATTGGAATATCGAGCTCCAATTTGGCAGGTATTTCTTTTTATTCATTTAGAACCGATTTAGCGGGATCCCGAAAGAGAAATCTAAAACATCCAAAATAAGGACCACCCTAATATACATGTGTGTGTCTCTATACACGCATATATATTAGGGTGTGTCAAAAAAAAAAACGAAATTCAAAATTATTTTTTCAACCGCTGAATGTGTGTATCCCAATCTCGAAATACACCCCGCAAACGGAATCCGCCGAGAAAAATTTTCACGATGTGCTAATCGATATTTACCGATAAAACTAGACATCGATTGAGCGACCTCTTAGGATCGTTTTTCCGCGCTTGCCTTTGGCATGGTGCATTGTGCACGGAGAAAAATCCCCGGTTCAGAATACCGTAATTTAGGTAAATATTACCGAAATGACTAGTGCGTATATGGATAGAGTGCCTGTGCGGTAACTCTCACTTGATGTGATTGGTAAAATGTGTAGCTCAAAATCCGGTGGCAAAACTAACGTGGGCGTCAGAATTACTACACACAAGGACTATTTACCCCTTTCAGGAAGTTCATCTACTAGTCAGTGCGGTGAATGCTACTGTAAGTCTACGGATCACTTTACCGAAGTCCATTTAGTTAAAATCACTACCGTAATGTGGTTCATCGGGCTACTTCAATTTAAGCCTCGTGTACTAGTCAGTGTAGTAACTACTACTACTACAAGACCAGGTCAATAAACCTGTTCATATGTTTGTGATTACCGATCGGGGTGCAGTACTGCAGTCCTAGCAAAAATATTCTATCCGTATGGAGTACCAAGGTGTTTGGTATAAATAACCGAACAGACACTCTATCCATATAGGCACTTCACCAGTTCGGTAGAATGTACCAGAAGTTCTGTAGATTTCACGTGCAAGGTATAGGAATAAAAAGATCTGTTGTTAAATATTTTTTTCTTAATTTTTGTTGTATTTGAAAATTATGATATGCGTTTATACCTATTTAACATACATTATGAGTAGGTACAGTATAACAGAGACATACAGGTCTTATACATAAATACTATGATATATATCAACATTTTGTTCTTTTCAAGTTATTTTATTTATCACGTTATTTATCAAATTATTATCATATTTTGAATAAGCTACTTCTTTTCTTTTATATTCATATAGAATTTGTTTCTTTCTATCCCAATCTCATATACTTTAATGAGTATTAATAATATACTTTGGTTTTCGTTTCAAGAATAGTATTTTTTTTTTCAGGTATATCTTGTATACAAGATATACCTGAAAAATATACACAAGGTTTATCAAAAAATTATTCATATATTAAATAAAATTATTTATATCACATTCATCACAAAATTATCTCAGAGCTATCCCCCCCCGCCCGAGTGATGAATTTTTTTTTTTAGGTTTGTGTCTTCAATATTCTGGCCTATAATATACGTACATCAACGTTTGTATCTTATATTCTTATTTTTGTTTTCAATTTTCCAAATCATTAAGCTGTAACAACTTAATTCAGAATAAAGTAACCGATTGTATAGTAACACTTACTAGGAGTGTCCCAGGGTTCCGGAGCACGGATTTTGTTCGAATTCGGAGAGGTGTTTCCTTGGCCCAAAATACTAGCCCTCTGATCTTCAATTCCATCTCATAGGCCTTTCTTCTCCTAAAAAATATTGTTATCGTGCAATTTATTGGTCTTGCCATGGCTTTAGATTCATGCAGCGAACTTGAATATATCACTGAGACTTTGTCATTCGAGCATGAAAATGAATATTTAATGCATTAATTTACCATATCTTTTTTTTTTTGCTTTTTTTTTTTTTTTTTTTATTCGAATTTTTTTTTCTTAATAACAAAAAAAAAAACAAAAGATAAACAGAAAAAAAGATATGGTGAATTAATGCGTTAAATATTCATTTTCATGCTCGAATGACAACCCAGATAACAATCGTGCGACTCACGGTACCCTCACGGCGTGAGAGTCACGTCGTGTCGGTGAAAACGCATGATTTGTGTCGGCACGACGTGATGGAAGCGAAGTGCAAGCGCATTGAGTCGCAGTCAGCCATCACGTATGCTTTCACGCCGTGCGAAATAAATGCGACGCACAGTGTGAGTGTCGAATGAGGGTGCAATTACTATTGTATACTATCCGTATATAACAATTCAATGAGTGTTCAAAATTGTTCTGTTTGAACACAATTGTGTTAATGTAATAATATTTCATCATTTGCGATGCAAATATTGGAGACAGTTGAATAATTTGTGATGATAAAAATTTAAAAACTTATATTGCATAGGGCGAATATAACCTGCTATATATAGTTAAATTCTAACGGTTACGAAAATATATTTTCAGTTTCCTTACGCATACAAGGTATATGATTCACGCCATATATATCGGCCAATGATCTTTTCCCTTAGCATTCTGATTCCTAATGTTCCAAAGCAATTATGAATTTTTTCAAACTTTTTTTGACAAGCCGTTATAATTATTTGTCATGATTTTTTGAAACTTCAATTAACAGGTCACAGCATTTTTGTTTTTCTTGAATTAGGAATTGGAATACAAATATGATAAAGTTTAGATGATTCAATTGGCGTGTAATGCCTCATTTATATACGTGGATGTGTGCTATCCAAAAGTATATGGATATCAATTCATCACACTCAATAATGAGTTGTTCAAACTGGGCGGTAACTGCTGTAGTTGTGTAGAAAAGCGCGTTTGAAGTTTTGTGACTGACGCTCGTTTAACCATCCGATGTTCGAATCTCGCAGTTCTCACACCTCACGGCTCTTACCGCCAAATACGCGCGCCACTCTAGTATGCACGTGTGTCTTGTCGGCTCGCTTGTCGGATTTCATTCACATATAACGTTATATTATCCAGTGCCATCTTTAATAGTGAAAGGCATATACATATTATAGTGATAGTCAGTTCTCGGCAGTCACTCCATGGTAAGTACACACCTGGTGAATATACCAGTATACTACGTGAATGTATAAATGACATAACCTGACATAACCTGACTTTTTCATTATTCCCTTGTTATATACCTATGTATGGGGCATTCTATGACATCTCGATCAAGATTCTAAGTCGACGTCTCAGATTGGTTTGATATTTTTTTGTATAAAAGCACGTGACGAAAAACGCAATCGTAATTTTTTTCAGAATTTTTCGACCCAGCGTATCTGAAGTATGTGTTGCGTCCCAGACTTCACCTTCCTCATCTTTCACCTACATCCGGTCACCCTATCTATAATTTCCCCTAGCCTCCAAGCAACTAAATAATCCGCTGAGTATGCATCCGGTGGCCTGATGCATCCTCAGCTACACGTGGCCTCCCACCTTACCTAAATCCCTAGTTTACCTTATTCCTCTAATTCCTCACCACGACACTTCTCTGGCTACCATCTTCCTACACACATCCTCTATCCCAACTATCACCTAATACATTACACTCCTAATTACTCAACACAAAACTTCACTCTTCACTCTAAATCAATCTTCCTTATTCCTGATCATCATCACCAAACTTCTCTAAGAACGACACTCTATTTCCTAACTCAAAACCTTTCCTTTCCAATCACCCATTCATTACTATTCACTAACCATTCACGAGTACGAGTTTAATTGTTATCAATAAACATAAAGTATCATTTACTCACTACCAATCATTCAATCACCTGCCATACCACTTCCCTTAGTTGTGCGCCCGCATGTAAAGCGGGAGCGAACCCCATAATATCTATCCATACGGCAACAACATTCTCGTTGTGACCCCATACGGACATCACATATGATTGAAAAACTTGAAAAAAAATCCCACTTTGTAAAATCTGAAAAAAATCAGAAAACTCTCACAACAATATATGTGTACACGATTATTGTTGAAGCTTGAAGTAAAAATATATGATGTAATAAAGTTTATACATATCTAATAAAAAAACATTTGTTCAATACATGACTGTTTTCATTTATTTGATGAAATATAATGGTAAACCTGATTTTAATAGAACAAAAAATTATAGATTATCAACCAGCTAGAAGTAAAATAAAAGCCGAAATACCATTTCGTCAATCCTCATTCGACCATCATGATGTGCCTGTCATATGCGTGGCACGCATGCTACACTCACGACGTGCGAGCGTTATGCGTCTCAATTGATGACGCACGGACTCGGCACTATGAGATCACGCCGTGCGAATAATCCGCATGGCGTGAGAGTGTATACGCTCGCATTGTGCACGCATTTTGTTATCTGGGAAAGTTTCAGTGATATTTTCAAGTTCATTGCATGAATCTAAAGCCATGGCGGAGGACCAATAAATTGCACGATAACAATATTTTTTAGGAGAAGAAAGGCCTATGAGATGGAATTGAAGATCAGAGGGCTAGTATTTTGGGCCAAGGAAACACCTCTCCAAATTTGAACAAAATCCGTGCTCCGGAACCCTGGGACACTACTATAGTTAGTTGATTTTTATCCACAGAAAGATATATAGTTATTTATCCACTTTTGCTTTCATTTTTAAACATTCCATATGTACTATCTATTATATATACGCATGTACTATACGAATGAAATTACAAAATGTAGCGTGTGGTTACGTATGTCTTTGATTCCTTTATAAGTAACAAACTACACAGGCGTGAGTTGGCTAATGTTTTCAGAGAAACCAAGCATGTTTGTGGCTCTATACTTGAATCCTTAATTATTTCATAGCCCCAATAATGACTGTCAAATTTGCACGATGGCAATGTAATGACTAAGAAGTAAGGCATGTTTCTAACTATAAAAATATTGGTTACCTTACCGAAAACAGGAGTACCTGTTTTTTCTAAAATCAATATCGAATTTTCTGAATATTTCGTCCCGTGGTATTCTACCCACGTAACGTGCTGTATTGCATTTTGAGACGTAATGCATCTGAAATATGTATTGTACGTATTGGCATTAATATTTAGTGAAGGACCCGTTTTTATTGTCTGAGACCAACCACTTTTCTGAATGAAATTACAACTCTGTAATTGATGTTTTATAGCTAGTGTATGAATTATGTTGACACGACTGCATGAAACGTTTGCTGTCAGCTTTGACAAACGATGCCTACTTTCATATCGTAGGGATGAATAGTGAATTGGAGGGCCTACTGCTCTTATTACACTTGGATAATGGGTGGCGAAATGAAATTTGGGCGTGAGTGTTTTTTTAGGAAAAAGTGTGAGATACATCTCATGATGTTTTGAAATTAAATCAGTTAGGGTATCTATCTGTGCGGAGGTTGTATAAGGGGCAGTTGTCAGATCAATGATCCGTCTCAATAATATATATAAATGCCAGTATTAGTTATCATTCGGTACTAAATCGCCAACCATGAAACCAAAATACCTGACAAAACATAAAGCTTCAGACGCCGACATTTTTAAACGAACTTCTTTAGCTGATTTTAAACTAATGGTACCTACTTTATTCGACGACTCCAAACGTCCGTAATCAAAAACTTGAATTCTGAAGTTCAGAGTGTCAAGAGTGAATAACTTCAAAAGAAATATCAAAGCATCAATAATAGATGACATTACATAGATGATAATACCCTCCCCAAAATCATGTGGCAGGTCTACAGATTGGTTATCACACATATCGAAATCTTCAAGATCGTTCCAAATACAATATTCTTTTATTCCGTTTTTTTTTGTATCATTGAGTGCCAAATCACTGGCATAATTACTCTTAGTCCTCAGTAAATTGGGATCTTCTTTGCACAAGGTCTGACACCTCTCTTTTTTCACTTTGCAGAATCTACAATAATAATTGCTAGAAAAACTTTCGGTAAGGCCCAACATTGAATTGAATCCAAGATTATCACCTAAAAGTATCCCAAAACAGAAATATATAGTTTCTTCACCGTTGTCAGTGACAACAGTTACCCCTTCATTTCTTAACAGATGTAATTCGTCAAGTAACGGTTTGAAAATAGCTTTATTGCCGTGATCTTTGCGATCTTGAGCAATTGTATAGTTGACGCGTACTTTGGTGGCATGCAAGCGATCGACGCATAGACTGCACCCAGTTTATTAACACCCGAATGTGAACCGAGAGGATTGCCTGTTTCGTATTCATCAAAGTAGATGTAAAGAGGAAATACAGTTTTGTTACCAAAATTTTGTGATTTTTGTTTCCATAAATCACCCTGAACAAAGTTGCCAAGTTTAAAATCATCGCTCTGTAGATCCTGCAGATATTGTTTAATTTCTACTAGTATTCCAGGTATTTCTAAAACCGCTTTTAATTGAACTCGAAGTGAGATAACTTTGCCTGTAACGAGCACTGGTTTGACAGTTTCTATACCACAATTCTTTTTTTCCAATAGAACTTCGCCAATTGTGTACGTGCCTGGCGGAGTATATTTATAAGTGTTTTCCGTCATTTTTAATCTCCTGTACTCGGATGACAAATCTATAAACGGATTTTTTACAGAATCTATGATACTATCAATCTGCTCTAGTATTTTAGTTTTCTGCGAATTTTCCGGAAGATGAAAATTTGTGTGTAATTTCTCTTTGATTGACGCAATAACGCCATTTTCGAAAAATGATGATACACTTTCTGTTATGAGTTGAACGATTCTTCTCGGCACGTGAGGTTCACTATACAGAGTCATAACTAACGATTCAACTTCTAGCTGCAAAGTGTTGGCTGTTTTATGTACTTGTAATTCACAGCGATCAGAATTAGTTTCGTCGATAACAGGTACAATTTCATGTTCAATAACATGTTCATGGAATTCAAAACTTTCACTAACACTACAGGTAACGTCTCGGTTCACATCTGGAGTGTAAATCGTAGAAGTGTGAGGTTCATTCACGTGAATAGCATTTAAATGTTTTCGATAAGAATTTAGTGAATTGTATGTACGACCACAGTCAGCTGTACTGCACTGATATTTATCGATCGGTTTCAGGTGATGGTCGTGTTTGAGATGTAATATTAAGTGATTTGAATTTTGAAAAGGTATATTGCATTTGAAACACTTCATGTTAACTTTTTGATAATGTACGTAGGCCAGAAAATTTCTCTAATCGCACGCTTCTGTGAGTTACTTCAACTGGTACCTTCCTATATACATATATTCAAGCTCATAGACTTATATGAACTCAGTATAACAAAAGAGTTAAGAATTTTTAAAATTCTTATCGATTGCTTACTACAACCATTGACTATTCTCAGAATTCTATCTATAAGTCACACTAACGAATCTATCTATATAAATATAGTGACTACCACCTATACAGGTACTTCAAGTATAACATAAGGCATAACAACTTTCCTACAGGGAAATCACAGTTTGGAGTAATTTTTCATCTAAAAAGATTATAAATATGAAAATTACAAAGTCTTATGAAATGACAGCTAAATATAGTGACTATCAATTATGTATATGAACTTTGGTAATATCTTCAAGTGATAAGTCTCGATTATCACACGAATTTTTTGAGACAGTATACGGATTTCCGTCAACAGACCTAAGTACGCGGGTTCTTCGCGAAGTAAGCAGTCAGTGCACAGATCAATCTGTTGATACTTGCATATTTCTTAGTTGGACGATTGAATTCGTAGATATATTTTTCAATAAACAACCAGCAATGTGACGCTCCTTCTTGGTACTTTGCATTCAATGCAAAGATTGATTTAAAACAGGAGTCAATCGCTTTGACTGGTGAACATACGTTGTATTCTACAGCATTTATCATGACGCGTGAGCTCACCAAATCGGAGATTGGACCGCAGAGTACTGGGAATGGTTGAATACATTTGTTTTTACTTTCCATCAAACGTTTTGTTCGAACTTGCAGCCTCAGCTGTAGATCCTCCAGAGTCTGAAATTGTCAAAGGGATACTTGATTTACTTTGAATTTACTTCCTATATCGACAGTATGCAATATAAATAAACATAGTATCAATATCAATTTGTTCACATTCAACTGATGAATTACACAGAAATATATTTACCTCTGCATGGAGCATGAATAAATCCGTAATTTCCGTCCTTGATGGTTTCTTGTGATTGGCTGTGGTAGTTTTCACTCTTACTGACCCCAGTAGCAGTGGAAGAATCAAGAATGCTAGGATTTCGATTTTACCCGTCACAAAATCGTTTTATATAAGGAAACACTTGTCGCATTATAATAAGTCCTGATAATCCCAGAATATTATACGTATATATATACCTTCACAAATGAGCGCATTGTGAATATGCAGAAAATTCAGTACTTCCGGGCTTGTGGATTTTTTCGCAAAGTCAATTATTCCTTCAGCAGTGCGGGGCCATTTAGTGAACATATTATCCTTACAGCCTGGATACATGGTATCGAAGTCAATATCAAGCTGAAATTTTAGTTTGAATTATTTTTGCTGTATATTACATGATCAATATTTCAAACATTTATACTAGTTACCAATAGGTATCCATCTGAGCGTTTCAACGCTCGAAAACGTTGAACGTAACCCTCAATACCCATTGATTCAACGATATCAAGCCTATAGGACTGCGTGGCTATCCATTTATCAATAACGTTTTGTCGTGGCTCGTCGTTATTTTCTAGCCACAAGATGTCATTGACTTGAGCAACTGGTGGATTGATATCAATCGCCTTAGGAGCTGTTATACACGCAGTTGAAAAAACATTAACTGAATTCACATGAATTATATTTATTGAAAAATAGAATACCACAAAAGTTGAATCTACCTGAAACAGATTTTTTTTTTTCTGATGTTAGTAAACCAATCTTATGATACGTTTTGCGCCTATTAGCGTACTTCTGATACAGCACACCACCAGGAGATTGCCGGCCGTCACTAGTACCACGATAGGCTCGGTACCATATTTCGGAATTAGTAGATGGAATTAGTAACACGAGATCGTGGGCCCACTTTAGGAATAAATCCCTTGGGATTCTGTAACATCAACCGTGAGAAAGAAGTAATTAAATCATTAGTAAATTGAGAAAAATGGCAAACGTTCGAATACCTTTTATCAGGATTGTCCTTTACTTGACTGTCGATAAGTAAATTGGATATCAATAAATAATCAACTTTGCCCACATTGCATAGGGAGTATAAAAATTCTCGGCCTCTTAGATCATCTTTAAGAAGGTGTTCAAGATTGCTTTGAAACCGATGTGACACTCCCTTCAGGTACGCCCAAACATCGGTGATGTTTTGAGACGTCCTTGAATTTTCATCTGTTTCCGATTTTTCAGTAGTTTTATGCTCTTGTGTGTCTAAGCTTAGGATTTGTACAGTTTTTTCGACCGAATCATCAGAAATAGTCCCTTGCGGATGCATATACTGCGCTGATGTGTCTTGAAATTATACATAATCTCATCATAAATAGGGAACAACGACCAAAATACAAACGAATGGTAGGTTGACGGTTGAATCATAATTACCAGATCTTTTATCGCGCTCATGTGTGTGTAGGTTTAGGATTTGTACAGTTTTTTCGACCGAATCATCAGAAATTGTCCCTTGCGGATGCATATACCGCGCTGATGTATCATAAAATTATACTTAACCTCATCATAAATAGGAAACAGCGACGTCGACGGTTAAATTGTACTTACCAGATCCGATCTTCATAAATGAAGTGATGTAAGTTGGCACACCAAGATTTTCTTGTTCTTCTGCAGACAGTTGCAGAGAAATACTCTCGTTTAACGCACTGATGTTCACGTGTTGATCCATGCTGCATTGAGATTGACCTGAAGTTTCCGTACACTGAACTAACCACGCACTATTTTGGCGCGCAAAACGTGTTGATAATCACGAGTTGGTAAAGGATACCAAATAGTAAGGAAACTCAACTGATTTATTAGTCTTTCTACCGCAGCGTCGGTAAAATTAACCACGCACTTCAGTAAGTTTCCCTCCAAACCCGTGCGAACCCGTGCTAACAGCGTGGACTAGTAAACATTACGAGATCGGCTCGCGAAATATACCGAATCTACGGTACTATTACCGACCGGCCTAGTTACGACTGCCACGCCGACTGGCAGAACTTACTATCTGCTCGGTATCCCGTACGCTCGTCTCTGTCTAGTTAGCTGAGCTATGCAACAAGAATGCATTACTAAAATTTCGGTACAATATGTGAAAATGACATCAGTAGGAAATACGGTAGCGTTTGCGTAGTTTTTACTCTGACGCAAGTACTTTAAGGCATACACATTTATAAGTGTCACCAAATCTTTAGTACTCGTTACCGAAAAAATCTTACCTGAGGAGTTCGGTAATCTGAACCGGGGGATTTTTCTCCGTGTGAGGAGTAAATCTATGGTTCAAGTCTTGGGGAGGCGCAGAAACAACACATTTAGAAAAAAAAAAAATTAATAATAAAAAAATTGAAAAAAAAAACAATCGAAAGTAAGCGATAGCGAAAAAAAAAAATTTCTAAACGATATTTCGACAGTTTTCTCGACTTTTCTCAATTAAAAAAAAAAAATTTTCTTCAATTTTTTTTTCAATTTTTTTTTTGCTTTCAAATGCGGTGTTTCTTCGCCTCCCCAAGGCTTGAACCATAGATTTACCCCTCACAATACTCCATGCCAAAGGAAAGCGCGGAAAAATCATCCTAAGAGGTCGCTCAATCGATGTCTAGTTTTATCGGTTAATATCGATTAGCACATCGTGAAAATTTTTCTCGGCGGATTCCGTTTGTGGGGTGTATTTCGAGATTGAGATACACACATTCAGCGGTGAAAAAAATAATTTTGAATTTCGTTTTTTTTTTGGACACACCTTAATATACATACACCTATATATATATATTAGTGTGTGTGTGTGTGTGTGTGTATATAGACACACACACACACACACACACACACACACACACACACACAACACTGGCCAGCCGAAATCGCTGAGGAGCTGGCTTTATTGAAAAAAGCCCGGCAGCAGGCCGAGGAAGAGTTGGCGGCGATCCTGCTGGTCAGAATGGAGTTGGAGAAGGAGAGAGAAAGGGTGAATAAGGAGAAAGAAAAGTTAGAAAAAGATAAACAGGAGGCGGAGAAGTCAGAAAGAGAGAAGGGGTTTGAGGAATTGGAAAAAGAGGAGCAGGAGAGATTGAAGCGAGGGAGATGGGCGCGGGCGATTGACAAAAAACTTGAAGAAGCTAAGCGGGATAGAGGAGAGCTAGAGAAAAAGGAGCGGGAAACGGAAGAGCAGGAGATGGACCAGCGGGAGGAAGAAGAGCAGGAGATGGACAAGCGGGATAAGGAAGAGCAGGAGATGGATAAGCGGGATAAGGAAGAGCAGGAGATGGACAAACGGGAGAGGGGCAGGCGAGAGAGAGCAGACAGAAACGAAGGAGGGAGGAGTCAGGTAAATACGTAATATTTTTTCTGTATCTTGCTTTTCGTCTAAAATATTCTGAAATCTTGATGTTATTATCATTAGTCGTTGTCGATTCGATTCAACTACGTCACTTTCATAGTCAATATATCATTAGAGTTACTGAAGATGTGACTGCTGATTTTTAATCGCTAGTGATTTCTTCCGTACCTATTGATAATTCCAGTTTCGTCAATTACAATTGGTATATTTGTGTCCGCGAATAGAGCTGCCCTCTGTCATGATTTTAGTAGTACATGGTTATTGCACACGTTTACGAAGTGTTACGATTTTGAAGATTTATCGTATTCTAACATTTTATCCACTAGACTTCACCTAAGAGGAGCAGGCGAGAGGGGCGGACCGTGTCGCGTGAACGCGAAGCCCACAACGAAATGTGAGTATAAAATGACTCAGAACCAAATTTATTATCGCATGCACGGCAGTGAATCAATCCGACAAAACGTTAGAAGGGCGCATTCCCCGGTGCGAATCCGAGTCCGATCGTATTCTCCTTCACACGATAAGAAACTCTGCCCGAGAACAATTCGATCGAGCTCGTATTTTGACAATCAAATGAGCCCTGTGAAACTCTGTCGAATTGCAAGTCATAAAGTTCGTAAGGTTTTTTTTTTTTCTGAGAGAGAGATGTTAAGTTACACCAAACCACCGTACACTCTGAAGAATCATTATTTTTGACAATAACAATGTTCGCAAAAATAGAGTATCATTAACAAACCTTCATTTTGATAGGTGTTAGGCCTGCTAGATTTTACTGTCAATGTGAAGATTTCAATTTCTTGTTGCAGAATCATCATCTTATATATGATCATTCAAAAATATTTATGAAGAATCGCGCTCTATTGCAAAAAGCACATTTCTCGTTAAAAAAAAAAATGGATTTTTCGAAAGAAATTGCGTTGTTCATTGTTTTTTTTGTTACAAATTTGCTACTATTGTTGTCTTCAAATGATTGTTAAAAACTACTTATATCTATTCTAGGTACAGGTGGTCGAACCGGCGACATTGGTCCGCCTCGCCTGGCAGTAGCCGGGGCGGAAAAGAAAAGGACGGGGGCGGTAAGAGCGAGGGAAATAAACAGGGCGGTGGTAAAGAAGGCGGTGGGAAAGAAGGCGGCGAGAAAGAAGGCAGCGGGAAAGACGGCGGCGGTAAAAAAGGCGGCGGAAAAGAAGGCGGCGGAAAGGGGGGTGGCGGGAAGGGCAGAGGCAGGAAAGGCGGCGGGGGCGGTGCGGGTGCGGGGGGGAGCCGCGGAAGTAAATATATTTTGAACTTCAAATAAAATAAAACATAACCCAAATACACGTTTTATTTCTCTTTCATTTATTTTACCTATTCGGACAATCTTCAAAAACAAGCACATAAGGTAGTGTGTTTTGGTTGATTTATTGATGAATATTTTCTACTGACTGCCATATGGATCTTGATAGTTACGATTTCAGGTGTTGATTCTTATTTATGCTATAACATCTCACCGTCGAAACGAATTTTTCAAAGTTCGTAATATGTCTCATGTCGAAGTTTTCTCAAAAGATTATAACGTTGTCCAAAATATATCTAGCATGCACATCAAAAAGATATCATGAGGTATAGCTATAAAAAAAATTTGGAAAATCTAGACCGAGGATACGGCTGTGAGAATTTCGGCTGGAGGATAAACGTATTACAAAATAACAAATTATATGCATAGTAGATTAATACTATCGGAGTTTTCATTTCTGATTTTTCGTTCTCAACCTGCAATTTTGTACCTCTTTACCTGTCACTGCATTTCGTAATGGCTGAGGCTGAACCACAAATATTTAGAATCGTTTATCGAACAATTGTGATTATTCAAGTGTACAGTGATAGTCTTCGCAATTTCAACTTTAAACATTGCCCAAAATTATCATATGTCAATTGAAACAATTACAATTTTAGATATTTTACTGATAACTGAAAAAGTCTCCAATTATCGATTCTCAAAAATAGATGCATGTATTTCAAGGGCAACAGGGGATAGATTATGAGCCACGTGATTAGTAATGATAATTCCGTCAACTTGTGGTCTTATTTTATTTTATTTTGTTGTACTCCTTTACCTGACAAATAAATGAATATTCGATCCAAGCAATGAAGATGCGTAGCAATATTGCCAGCAGTATAATACTAATCTTCATTACACCGAATGGCAGATGTAATATGGAATCAAAAATTGTTCGTAAAAATTAAAAAAAAAAAACGGTGTCGACTTCTTAGACTTCAGAGGAACAACTGAAAGGGTATAAGTAATCGAATGACAAACCAGATAAAAATTTTTTATTTAGAATTTTCATGCTCGTAAAGTTGTACATAACAAAAGAAAAAAAAAGAAGAATACGTGTTTTCACAATTTGTTAACGTCAATTATTAGCTACTCGTGTAATCACGAGTATTTCCAGGAAACGCCGCGAGGAGGCTAATTGACACTGTCTCCCATAAGATTTCCTTCGTGTCGAACATTACGGTCATCTCGGCGAGGAGATGAGGAACCGACTTGTTGTTCGCTCTGCTCAGAAGAGCTACGAACTGTGACGCGTCGTTCGATCCGCTCCGAAGAGCTGCGAACTGTCACTTGTTCGATCCGCTCCGAAGAGCTGCGAACTGTCACTTGTTCGATCCGCTCCGAAGAGCTGCGAACTGTCACTTGTTCGATCCGCTCCGAAGAGCTGCGAACTGTCACTTGTTCGATCCGCTCCGAAGAGCTGCGAACAGTCACTTGTTCGATCCGCTCCGAAGAGCTGCGAACTGTTTTGCTCTTTGATCCGAGTAATGAAACAAATATTGTATACGAGCAAATTATTCGCACAATTATTGGAAACCTTTTTAGTTCGTATAAACTACATCGATGTCCTGTGAACTACGCATTCGGAAAGGCTGATAATTTTTTGTTATGTATAATTTTTATCAGATGATTTCGCAATTTCATCACGTCCATGGAGTATCTAGCATGTGATGGGTTTCCTCCCAAAGCTACCGTTGTAGCAAAAGCTGCTGCAAACACTCCACAGCTGAAATTGTCGGGCTGTTTCTGGACTGCTGGAAAAACGACATCTTCACGTTTCAAATTTGGGTAGCGTAAAGAAATGAACCTCTTCACTTCTGCTTCCAATGATTGATAGTCTTTACAGCCTAGGCTGTCATATACAAACAGCTGGGTTCCATCAAAATGCAAACATCGCCAATGCCTGAATGCATTGCCTCCAATAATGTGAATATCTTGCGACGTCCGCGAAGGCTTGATGAACCGTGGATGTGTTAGCCAAAGCGAAGTTGCTGTGTCAATCTGGGATGTCTTCTTGACAACTGATAGAAATTGGTCGATAGACGTATCATTCAGCAAAGAATTTTGTGTTGATACGTCTTTTTTAACATCGTCGATGTTCACATTCTTATTTACCGATTCTAGAATGTCAATTTCTGTTTGAGTCGGGCTTGTTACACGATCATCCGATACAATAACCCATGGAATTCCAACGTCACGTTCCTTTACCGCTTTCATTGGGGTTGGCGGTCGCGGTGTCGGTGCGACGGATACGGTGCTACACTCTTGTTGGTTCCGATGTGCAGACTTTTGCTCGTCTGAAGACGATGTGATCCAATAACTTCCATGCGCAGAGCTGCGTTTCAGTAACTTCAGCGGTCGAATTCGTGCCTTATTTTTGCATATATCGTCTTGTTCATCTGAGGATGATACAACCCAAGACACTCCATCTTCGGAAGTACGTTTCACTAGTTTCAGAGGGAGTACTCTCAATTCCTGTTCTTAAACACTTGCCTGTTCCTCCTCCGATGTAAGGCTCCAAGAATTTGGATCGTTCGGATTTTTTCTAGTCAGCTTCAAGGGTGCAATTTTTGTTGGCTGACGAGTTTCAATGCTTTCAAATTCGCTTTCGCTGTTTGTAATTTGCGATTGAGAAAGTGAACTCTCGTTGCCCTCTTCTGCTGGTGTTATATCGGAGCCAGGCGTCGCCATCGCTCTTCTGCGCTGAACGAGTCTTCCAGTTGTGGATCTTTCGACAGCCTGGCTCTTCGATTGTCTTGCATCGAGAACATATTTCGGCTCCCGGATAGGCATTCTACGAACGTAACGGCTGTCTATTATTTCAGGCAGCAAGCACTCTTTGTAAAATCTAGTCAGATAGGGTTCCATTCGGGAACTCCAGAATTCATCATCTCGTGATACTTTGACGTACTTCAGGCCCAATGGTGACCATACTGCGAAGTAGCATGTATCGGCGCGCGTTACATGCAACTGTTCCTGTACCTGGTAATAATAATGATGAGCCGTGTTCATCTTCGATGGATCATTCTTGTCGAAGTACTTGGGTATTTCTGTGACGCGTTGTTGAATCGCATCTTCTAGGTGGTAGTCTTGTGAAGATCTAGGACATTTCACTTCTACGATGGTGGTATCGTCGATTATACCATCCAGACTTGCTCCCAAAAATTCGAGATTCGGATCAATGAACAATCCACATGACTTGACAGTCACAGGATTTCCTTCTTCTGCTAATTTGTTCTGCAGTGCTTCGATGGCTTTGGCTTCGTTTGACCGACCCCATACCATAGCTGGTGTACTCTTTACAGATGGGTACAGTATGGACTGCACTGCAGCAGAACACGATGTAGTGTCCTTCATTCGACAGACTCTACCGAAGTTCGAAGCAGTCAACAGCTTTCTTCGCATGGTTTGCCACAGTGCATTGTCGGCCTGCCCTCTCGTGTTAATTTCAATTTCGGCACGATCCGTTTGAAAGTCCAGCAGCCGGCTCTGATGTAGCTCCGCGAGATCATCATACACGTAATCGGGTAAATCAGGCTTTGCTGCATTTGGGCCGTAGTTGTTATCGTGTCCTCTGTGACCGCTGTTTTTATCACAAAATCGGTCCCTTGATTCTTTTTGCGATTGCTTCACTCTCGCATTGTAGCGTACCTTACGCTGGCGCCGGGCCTCCAAAGCAGTTGTATTGCTTGGTGGCTGTTTTCCCTCGCTTGCGTGTAGCTTCGTTAGGATGTTCTGGGTATTGTGCTGCAGAACAGCGCCGGCACATCTTGCTTGAAAAGATCCCCTCTGGCCGAAGTTGATCCTTTTGCCACCGATCGTTTCGCACACTAATGCCCGGTTGCATAAACGTGGGGTGCCCCTCGATCACGGGGCAAATTCTGCCCCGAGAGTTATCTGTCAAAAGTTTCATAGTAATTGTGTCCGCTCTATGGCAGCAGAACTGCGCCTATGTTCAATTGTCCACACGTCTGACAATTACCGCGCGGATTTTGTGAAAACAACGCTGAATTAACACATTTTAGTGGGAAAACAAAAATAGAAAATCTCCAACGTTCACGATCAGATGGGTCATAAAAATTCAAGTTCTGGACGTAGGATATAGGTGAATTTTTTCAAAATTTTCGAAGGATATATTTTATTCGTAGATTTTATTATTTATTGAGAAAAAAATTAGTTCGCTGAAAAATGAAAAAAAAAATCATAGACGATCTTTCATCATAGTACTACAACATATTAAGAAATTAAGCGAAAAAAAAAATGTCGAGGTCAAATGTGAGCGAGAATGGATGGAAAGCCTCATATGTTAATTCAGCGTTGTTTCTACAAAATTCGCGCGGTGATTGTCAGACGTGTGAACAATTGATCATAGGCGCAGTTCTACTGCCATAGAGTGGACACAATTGCTATGAAACATTTGACAGATAACTCTCGGGGCAGAATTTGCCCCGTGATCGAGGGGTACCCCACGTTTATGCAACCGGGCATAAGGCATTAACCGATTCCGCAACATTATTAGTCGCGTGATACAATAAGCTATCGGCGTGTAAGCTTAAGTATGTCACTGCTTCGTCCAGCTGCTGAAGAAGTCCGGCGTTTTTTATATCCCTGACGACGTTTATTCCCTCTTCAGTAGTCTTTTCATGACAAAAACTGTTCAGTTCGTGACATTTTCGATGGTCACCGAAAACGTGGTACGGTGAGTTTAGGACGTAGTTTTTCAGGAGCTCAACCTTGGTGATACCTGCGGGATCATCCTGTATGTACATCTGACGATGTAATATTGCAGCTTCGATTGCATTCCTGAATTTCAGTACGTTGCCGTTTACTAATTTTTTCTGCCTGGAAATGTTGCGCCCTTTTGTCTTGGCTACGTCTCTGATTTTTCGTGCCAAATTGCGCAGCAAGTGGTTGACGCTTTTTTTTTTTTTTCAACACGTATACCGTACTTTGAATACGGGTCGTTGTCTACAATAGATTTGTAAACATTACTATCACCGTCTGCTATCAAAGTTTTGTAAATCAGTCCGTGAGTTTCAATGCTCGTCTTGAAACCTTCCAATAGCGCGTCGCTTTCCATTCCTGTAGATGCTTGATCACGGCCCCAATTTTTGAAACGGACGTGATCTTTGGGTGTTACGTCTTGCCGTGCAGCCCGTTCACAAATGCAACAAAACTTATTGCGGACGCCAATGAAGATTACTTTATTGGTATGATGGTCGACGATCGCACCAACACCAGACAGAGAATCGTACTTTCCTGTTTTGTATGACCGTTTCATCCAACCACAATCGGCTACAACGGTGATAAACGGAATTTTCATGCCGTCGTGTATGATGAAATCCCCTCTTGCTAGTGCCTGTTTCTTAGCAATCTCGCCGGCTTCCAGCATTTCGGTTATAGCCGCCTTCTCAAATGCGCCAGTCATCTTCATGTCGTATTTCCTATATGTCTGGTTAGACATGCAGGGAATATTCATGGAGGCGAAGAGTTGTTCCATCTGTGCGGATCCTATTCCCGTGGCGATAGTCCCCGCGACAGCACTCCGATTAATATCCATCGTTTCTCCGTCCGTGCGATCGGTCCAAATACTGTCCTCGAAATTGCACACCTGGCACTGGAAGAAGATTTGCGTTTGCAAACCATGGCGGCACGACTTAGTTCCTTTCAGGTCTCGAAACGTGCAAATTGACAGCGGATCATGATTGTCGAACTTTTCATGCATCTGCTGTAGCATGTAAGCTACGTCGACAATGTAACGACCTTCGATTGCTTCCTCTTCTGCGCGCATGCAATCGGTAAATCTGTTTTCAGATTGATCTGAATTCAACTCATGTTGGATCCCTTCGATAAACGGAGGGTTTGATTCGACCTGTGAAGTACCCTCCGCCGTTTGCTCTTGCTGCGCGGCGAATGCCGCCTGTCCTTTATGACCACTGGTTACATCGATAACATATATATCCTTATCAGTCTGACGAAGTAAGTGTAGTAAGGCAATAAAACTTTTACGTCCATAATTATGTACATGAGCAGGATTTTGCTTGCAAATGTCATTACATTAGGACTAAATTTGTACGAATTACAGAATGAGGATATGAGAAGCTCAAGGGGCAAATAACTCGTTGAATTGACGTGCCAATGGTCGGCGAATACAAATCAATCGAAATTAATGCGAATGAAATGAATTATTTTGAATCGACATGAACTAGTTCGAATTGAGAAGAATTAAGTAAAATCAAATCAAATTGACAAAATTGGATCGAATTGATTTGGATTATGCGAAACTAACGAAACATTTTTCCAAATAATCGGAATTCATCGGAATTAACCTGGGTTCGGGACGAACTCATTCTAAATTTCAAAGGAATTATCAAATTAGTTAGATTTACCATGAGTTGGTATAGTCAGAATTATCGCGAATTAAGTTTAGCTCACGTGAATTATTGGGAACTTATTTAGAATTAATGAATTAATTCGAATTAAACCAAATTATTTCTACTCGAAAAAAATTAATTCGAATTGCAGTGAATTAATTTCAACTATAGCAAATTAATCCAAAGTACGAGGATTAAGTTAGATTAAAAATATTGATGCGCATTGATTGATTTGTCAATCTGGGTTTGAGTTATTTCCCCCTCGGAAAAGTCTACATATAAACCTGGAGAAAAAAGGTCGAAAACAAGTTAATTTTTCGAAAAATTTCAGCATGTACAGACTGATCCTTGGCAAAGTTGCTTTCCAAAGAGGCAGGCGATGCAGGCGATTAGGTTTCTTTCCGAAACTGGCAAGGTTTTTTTTTTATTAGTTTGATTCTTAACTTTTCATCTATTATGGTGATATAAGAAAAGTATTGGTTTCGGCCGAAGAGTGACTTGCTAATTTCAACGAATCTCAATCTTTTCGACCCTCGAGAATCCGAAATAATAGGTATTTAGAAACATGTCGGTCTGTCTGTCGGTCTGTCCGTCAAACTCGCGCGATGGCCTCGGAAACGGCTCGATGGAAAAGTATGAAACTCAGAGAACTTTACATTCTGATGATGGGAATGGAAAATCGCCATATTCCATTGAATTTGAACGTTCTCTTCTATCGGAGATAAATTGACTTTCAATTTTATGTGTATAAATTTTTGTTTTTTGATACTTCAAAATTGAAGAAAATGTTTGTGTATTCTGTACCCCCAAAAGCACCTCTGGTGCAAAAACCTTTCGCCAAGTACAATAATGCAGTCACCACCGACAAAAAAATCCATCAGCAAAATACTATAAAAATGTCTACTCACAAAAGACTTGAAATCAGATACAATTGCCAAGTACATACATGTTTTCTGTATAGTAAAGGCTCACAACAGAAAATTATTAAATAGTTATTAATCAATAGTGTTGTTTTCTTCTGAATAGTGGCTTTTGATAATTTGTAGGGAAAAAATTATGAAAAAAAATTTAGAAAGTGGTACTTGGCGGGCCAGGTATAAATGAATGGAAGAGTGCACTGCACTCAGATCGGTACGTAGTTTGTTCTGTAATATGTATATTGCTATAAAGGCCCGCCAAGTACCACTTTCTAAATTTTTTTTCATAATTTTTTCCCTACAAATTATCAAAAGCCACTATTCAGAAGAAAACAACACTATTTAATAATAACTATTTAATAATTTTCTGTTGTGAGCCTTTACTATACAGTAAACATGTATGTACTTGGCAATTGTATCTGATTTCAAGTCTTTTGACATTTTTATAGTATTTTGTTGATGGATTTTTTTGTCGGTGGTGACTGCATTATTGTACTTGGCGAAAGGTTTTTGCACCAGAGGTGCTTTTGGGGGTGATATCACTACT
The DNA here is from genome assembly GCA_949628255.1 of Macrophya alboannulata. Taxonomy (NCBI): domain Eukaryota; kingdom Metazoa; phylum Arthropoda; class Insecta; order Hymenoptera; family Tenthredinidae; genus Macrophya; species Macrophya alboannulata. The sequence goes on from OX451209.1 coordinate 9,202,464, forward strand.
TTTTGTAGAATTTTGCTTGACTACCTAATAATTGTGCTCGCTCGCTACGCTCGCTCGATTGAGTTTCCCTATATCCTTGCTCGCTAGGTTCGCTCGGTCGTCATCATTCTGCTAATTGTTTCAATAAGTATCTTAATGCATGCATGTACGGCGATACATTTTATATCATCTGAATCCCTCGGTAAACAGTAATGTTAAATGTGGTAGTCTAATACAAATTATTATTTTGAGAAACACTCTTTTACCAGTTACCATATAATCTTTTCTATATAGTTCTAGTTTTCTATATAGTCACTATTCGTAAACCAAAGCAAGATAAATAATATGTGTTGAAAGCACAGAGGCCTGAATTAATGGCACCCACTACCATTTGTTGCCTTCCAAGCACTATGTAGATATCTTTTTTCGTGCATTTACTGAATATGATATATATTTGACGCATCAAATATACGAAAATATTCGGAAATTAACATATTTATTCATTTCATTCGTGCATAATCGATTGTGTCATATAAGGTATAGATTAACCTTCATGCGATTCAATAACCGCATCTAAAACCCAACCTCAAAATTGCGCGCTCAATCATTTTATGAGAGATTTTTACGATTCCGACCCTCGCTTTGAACGTAAATTTCATAATGAGTAACTATAGGGAGCATAAATGAGAAAATAAAATTTGCAATATGTTAAGACGTATGAATATGGAATGAATATGAACAGAACTAGGTTATGATTCTGTGACCGAACTGACAGCTCTGTCTCGGGAGTCCGTCGTCTTGTGCAATCGATTCTTGATCTTACGTTAACATTGTCGATATGAGCGCCATCTAGCAACTGATGTCGAGTACTTATATTTCTGCTGTCTAGTGGTGCTGTAGTGGCCACTCTTTCCTCATTCTCATCCGCATAGCTTTAGTGGACTGTAATCTGGCTGAATAAGGTGAAGGAGACGAAAAATTTTCGATCGAAACGGGTACTCAGAAACTTAAATTAATCATATCTCAGCTCTCCGTGCACCGATTCAATTGATGCTAGACTCAAATGAAAGCTCTTCGTGCCCACATTCTGAGATAAAAATCTCAATCCCATTGATATCGCGAGGCGAAAGGAATTAGGAAAATACTGTCCCCCCACCATGACGTTTAGCTCCCGTACGGGTATAAAGACTCGTCGAGTCTCGCGCGGCTATATACCTATATATATGGATTTTTTTATTGTACTTGGCGCGAGACTCTGCCGAGTCTCTTGATTCAAGACTATAGTTGTAAATTCGCCGTATGATCTACAAAATGGCTAGGTCAAAAAATATGCAATGTACCGAATTTTCGAAGACGATGGGCATAAATAATTGACACACTTCGTTTGACTAGAACGTTTCTTGCTATAAAAAAAAGTTTCATGAAAAATGAAAAACCGTTTTATAAAGAAATGCAAAGAAAAAAATTTGGATTATATTCACTTGATAGTATTTCGAGTAATTACACACCGATGTTTATATCTGACGTGATGAAAAGTACTGCGAATAACACTTTTTAGTCATGTTTATTCATAACCTAACGACATGTCTGCTACCAATACATCGTCGGTAGATATGCGATCGTTCGAAAGCATTGCTAGTTTCCGAAAGAAAACGGGCTTACCTATAAGGAAAATAACTTTGCCCGGAATTGCTTTGTAGAGAAAAGTATTGCTAAAATGAGAACTATTTATCGAACTGCACTTCTATCGCAAAAATAATATTAGACAAAAAAATTGCCGGCATTCGACAGAATGAAAAGGCTAGCTAAAGAAATATCATACGTTGTAAAAAATCTACGGAAAACTTCAGAATATCTACTTACAATCGTTGTGTCAATTTATAAGATGACTTCCGTTTTGCAAACAGACGAGGTTGTTTTACCCGCAACAACTTTCGTCCCATTTTTCTAGCAGAAAGACACAATCTGAATGGCACTCGATTACACACACGTATATAAACAAAACAACGAACGATCCACGAAGTTCGTTGCAATCAAAGTTTCTATAATCTAGATATCCAGTTCTAACACACAGTGCGAGATTGATCTGATATATTTTTCGTGGATACTTGTTGAGTGCTAGCAAGATTTTGTTTTCGCAACACAGTGTTGCTTAGTTCCGCACTAATATCAGTCACGCAGAAAACAAACACTGAAGTAACGCGCGCCACCTACGATATGTGCGCGGCGGAAACCACGCGGCCGAGCGATTTGTGGCCAGAGACGTAACACATCGGGGCGAAAAGCTCCCGCTTGCCCGAGAAACAATGTTTATAAACGATGATATTTAATTAATGAACAGCATATATAGGAGGCATTCTCCTTCCGAACGTACGGGAATAATAATTCGAATTTTTGATTTCATCGATATTTCTATGGGTGATTACACTTAATGAGAGGAGCTTTCAAGATTTTTTTTTTTTAAATTTTTTTCGTTTCTTTGCTCTCGAGATACGAATTTTTGAATATTTTTTGGCGTAATTTCATAACTTTTTGAAAAATTGACGAAATGAGGTGTTATTTTTTTTTAATTTTTGTTTTTAACTATACTTTGAGAAAAAAAAAATGCAAAAAACGTGATTATTATCAATTGCGGTATGATCAAATTTCTATGAAATCAAAAATTAGAATTATTATTCCCGTACGTTCTGACGGAGAATGCCCCATAGGTGGCACAGGGTGACTGTTATTCAGGTCATTTTTGGATTTTTTTGATCCCACCTCCAAAACAGGATATATCAAATTTGTAGAAGGCCTATGGAAATAAATACAATTAGAAAACTTTACAAAACAAGCATCTGATTATTCTGTTTCTAATTCCAAATCAGAAAATTTTGTAAAGCTTTATATTGAAATGCCAACGTTATATTAGTATATTGGAGATGATATGTTTTTATTGGTAAATTTTTTCGTTATTATTATTATTTTGTTTTTTAAACTATGTGTATAATTTCACAATTGTAATCTCGAATCGGGCATTTCGATTATCATACATTTGTATTCGCTGCGGATAGATCGCAGAAGCTCGCCCGATTCAATGCGCAATTCAAGACAAGACAGTGCAACATATAGTGCAATATATAGGGCGACAGATGCAACAGAACTCGAGACGAGCATTTTACAGGGTCAATCTTGGTCAAATTTCCTTTGCAGATTTTTCGAAAAATGCTTGGATTTTTTGTGAAAATCAATTGAATAATAAGCCGATGAGACACGACCTATGAACGAGCGCCTGTCGGTGTGAAGCGTCTGCTTGTGTGCATACGTGGCCCCTCGACTCCGCAATCCCAGCGACAATACAATCTCATTCTGAAACACTCGAAATATGAACGTGTGACGTCGGGACGGTCGTTCGTGGACAAATCTAGAGACTAGCAAATAAACCTGTCTTTCCGAACGATCCTAGACGTACACTCAGTAGTTTAGTGGGTTACCAATATCGATTAAGTACTAAAGTACAATGGAAGGTATCAATCTAGTGGTTTTTGGAGAGAATATTCTCGTCGTCGTCGTCTATCTTTCTGGATCTCGTCTAACTCTGTTGGCTCTCGTCTAACAATTGCTCGTATTATTGGAATCACTTGAAATATTTGAATTCATGGAATCGCACTTAAATTGTTTGAATTAAGTAAGTTGAATCACGCTTGAATTGTTTGAATTAATTGAATTGAAACGTGTTTGAATTGTTTGAATTGAATCACGCTTGAATTGATTGAATTAATTGAATTGTTGGAATAAGAATTGAATTGATTGAATTAAATTGAATTATCTGAAATAAATTGAATTGTTGGAATAAGATTGAATTGATTGAATTAAATTGAATTATCTGAAATAAATTGAATTGTTGGAATTTTGTCGTTACCTTCGTATTAATATCGGAAATGAACTCTTGGAAAGGATTGAAGATAGAGAAAGGATTATTAACTCGATAATTAATCGTAATCTTCTTACCTTGCTTGCTGTTGTCGAGTGTGGCTCTGCTAACGGCGGTTGATGCTGGTTGTAGATGTAGTATATTTAAATAAAAAAAAAATAAGACTTTGATAAAGTTCTTTGATATGTTTCACAATATTTATTTAACCTTTAAATTCACAATATTTATTTAACCTTTAAATTCACAATATGTTATATGGAACCTCTCACCGTTTACCAATAAGAAATTAAAAATTGAAATTGAATTGAAATGAAAGAAATCGTTAATTGCGTTCAGTAGAAATAAAAGAAGTGAAAATATAACAAGTAATGAAGTCGTCTAAGTCCGTCGTGGTACAAGTGAAGTTAAAAAATATTCTAAGTTTTTAAAATCAAGAAAAAGGGGTCTAAGTTTTAATATCGTCGAAGTGTAATAGATTAATTGCAATGGCGAGCGGTTTTCCGATGGTAACGAAGTGAGGACGAGATTCAGCTTGGCGAGGCTTAAATAGGATGACCAGGGGTGCAAGGGGTCCCAAAACGGCGCAGGGAAGTAGGGGTAGTCTTCTCCGCTTATGATCGGCAGGGGTCCCGAAGGTGTGGCATGGTAGTAGGTGCTCTAGGGCCCTCCTCCTTTTGTGCCTGTAGTGGTATGTCCGTGCGTTTCCTGGGACTGCACCCGTCCTCTCCTCCCGTAGCTACCCTTTTTGTCCTTGGCTGTCCAGCACGTTGGCACGTGCAGTGTCGAAATAGGTTTTCGGAATTTGACATTTGGTTACCGTTTTTCTTTATTACCCATTTGACTTTTTGGGTAAAATATGTTTGTTATTGTCATAAAAAATCTGGTTCGGATTTGCTCGGTATTTCATGCCTGCGTTTCTCGGGTATTGTTCGTTATTCCTGTCATTGTTGTAAAACTGTTTTTACAACTCTTTTATGATTTTTACTTCTAAGGGTTTGATTTTAAAGGTTCCAAGTGAGAGTTTGAACATAGGTATACTGTATATACCTAGCGTATGTATAGCGCCGGATTAACGCCTAGGCCGACAAGGCCTAGGCCTAGGGCGGCAAATTTTTAGGGGCGGCAAATTTTCAGATGCGGCACTGCCGATTTTTTTGTTGAGATTACATTATTACAGTATTTTTCGTCAGACCGTGTTCCGAATATATTTTGTTGAAATGATAATCAATGAATACATTGTATTTTTCCCACCGTGCGCGCGTACGCAAAGCTATGGCCGTGGCTGCTGCTGACACCGAAACCGAATTCTAGAATTTGGCCACTACGCAACACGGTGGTCCGCTCGGCGGTTTCTCGCGAGTAAAGTATGGTCACAAATTCTATAGATTCGAGCGTTGATGAGCGACATTAACTGTAGTGCTATGGATAATGATATCCCCTAGTCTCATTTTACTGGTTATTATTGCAGAAAAAAAATAATACAGACGTACAGAACATAAAATAAGTAATATATCTCTTGTTGCCATGAGCGGCAGAAAGAAATTGAGTGGTTCTCAGTACAGAAAAAATGCGAAGGACAAAAAAGAAAGAGAAGATGAAACGAAAGCGAAAATGCAAAAATTAGATAGGTTTGTTACATCGAATAGGGTCACTGCTGATACCACAGAAATAATAGTTCATGAACGTAAAAATGAAATCGGAAGCGAAATATGAACGTCGATATTCAGAATGACGATCTGCAAATGAAAGTACCAATGACAGAAGTTTTAGGCGCGGGCACTATTGAAAAGGATGCTCCAAGTACCAGCACATCAGACACTCCTGAAATTCATAATGTTTTTGATCTGCAGGACATAGCTAACGCGAACAATACCACAGAAGTTTGTAAATTACCTCAATCGGAAGACAGAAACCTTATTAGTAAAGATCCTGCCAAATGGATACTGAATGAGACAACAGTCGAGTATTTATTATCGCATGGTATTGAACAAAATATTGATTGTGATTTTACGAGTTCAAAGCAACAATATACCGATAAGACCCGCGTTCTTACAAAAAATGTATTCGTTCGACAACATCCAAACGGTGAAGTAAAGCAACGAAAATATCTTGTCTATTCCGAGAGCAAAGGAGCTGTGTTTTGTGCTCCATGTCGATTATTCGGAGGGGTCTCTAGTTTGGCGACAAGTGGATATAATGACTGGAAGAATATATCTACTCGTCTACGTGAGCATGAAAATTCGAAAGAACATAATACGTGCGTATTGAAAATGATCAAACGAGGTGAGATATCCGGTGGAATTGATGTGAATTTGAAGATTCATATGGAAGAAGAAATTGTTTATTGGAGAAATGTGCTAACGAGAATTCTGGCAGTGGTGAAAAAATTATCAAGTAGAGGACTTCCATTTAGAGGTAGTGTAGAAAAATTCGGATCGCCTCATAACGGCAATTATATGATGGCTCTTGAGCTTATAGCAGAGTTTGATCCATTTTTAGCTAATCACATTACACGCTATGGAAATGGAGGTCGAGGTAACGCATCTTACCTTTCATCCCATATATGTGATGAATTTATAGAATTGATAGCTGCAGAAGTAGTTTCAAATATTGTCAAGGAAGTAAAAAAAGCTAAATACTTTGCGATCATCGTTGACTCGACTCCTGACATATCTCACGTCGATCAATTGTCTTTCATGCTCAGGTATGTAAACGACGATGGCGTGCCAGTAGAGAGGTTTCTTTGTTTTCTGCCGAATACCGGTCACAAATCAGAACAGTTAGCTGATGCTGTACTTTCAACTTTGAAGACTCATGGATTAGATATCGGAAATTGCCGTGGCCAGTCGTACGACAATGCCAGCAACATGTCTGGGACATATACTGGGCTGCAAGCAAGAATTAAAAATATCAATCCCTATGCTGTGTACGTACCTTGCTCCGCACATTCTTTGAACTTGGTTGGAACAACTGCAGCAGAAAGTTGTCCGGAAGCTTGCAGGTTTTTCTCAATAGTTCAACATCTTTATACTTTTTTTGCTGCCTCTACTCACCGATGGGAGATATTAATATCTAATTTTCAGCCAAACAGTAAGGTAATAAAAAGACTTTCGGAGACTCGATGGTCAGCTCGAGCGGAATCTTGCCATAATTTGAGTGAAAACTGGACTGGAATTCTCGAAGCATTAGTTAAAATAAAAGAAGATACTACTGAAAAACCAGTAACACGAAGTGAAGCTGCAGGGCTGGAGAAAAATCTTGATCGACTTGAAACAGCTTTCATGGCCGTATTTTGGACCTCACTGTTGCAGCGCTTCAACATTATGAGCCAAAAGCTGCAAAGTGTTAATATTGATATACAGACAGTTGTAGAACTCTACTCTTCACTCATAGGATACACTGAATCTATTAGGGATTTGTTTGATATCTACGAAGAAAAAGCGAAAGAGAAATCCGAAATTCAGGAGTACGAATCTGACTCACGGCGAAAAAGAAAGCGTAAAATACAGCCTGATGAAACGCGTGGAGAAGAAGTGGAAATGTCCGGTAGAGATAGGTTTAGAATCAATACCTTTTTCACGATTCTAGACCTTGTAGTTTCGGAATTGAAACGCAGAAGTAATGCGTATCAAGAACTGTACAGCCGATTCCAGTTCTTGTCCAACATTACCGAGCTCTCGACAGTACAAATCACAGAAGACGCCACAAAACTACAGAAATACTATCAATTAGATTTGGAATCATCTATAGTGGATGAGTGTATCCAATTCCGATCGTTTTTGCAAAGTATTGATATAGATGCAAGTGAGAAAAAATCTATATTGAAACATTGCTGTATACTCCGTAGTAGGAATCTCGATTCCGAATTCACGAATGTTGATATCGCACTTCGAATGTTCGTTTGTACACCGGCTACCAACTGTTCAGCAGAACGTTCATTCTCAGCACTGAAGCGAGTGAAAAATTATTTGAGGGCTAATCTGAGCGAAGCAAAATTAAACTCCCTAGCTGTCCTTGCGATTGAAAAAGATCTCACAACATCTGTAGATTACACCGAGTTAATTGAGAAATTTGCTGCTCAGAAAAGTCGACGTAGACCGATGTGAAGAAAAAAATCCTGCGTCACCCAAAACGGCATTGCATCAACTTATTGAACGGTGAATTTTCGTCCATCTAAATAATAAGATACCTGAAAAAATACGTATCGGGGCGGCAAATGATTTTGGGGCCTAGGGGCGGCAAATCCATTGATCCGGCACTGGGTATACAGGTATAGATGTGGTTACATGAGTTATATTATTTTACTTAATTTAGTTATTTTAATTATATGTCAAATAATGGATTAGACGGAGAGCCTTTGTTCAGCCGGCAAGATGGCTGATCGCGAGTTGTTATATATGGACCGCATTTTGAGAGTTGACACTCGCGAGAGTGTTTATTTTATGAGGCGATTTCTAAGTATCGCCTAGCTTCGTTGGTTTTATCGACTGTTGAGTGATTGTTTTTCGTTAGTAGTCTTATGAACTATCGTTGGTTTACGGTCATTGCTCGATCAGTGGGTATCGTGATATTCAACACCTTAATAATTCAAATGTTTAAATATTTGAAATATGCAATCCCATATTAATTATTTATAAGGTGTTCAATCTCACGGTTGCAGTTTGTTAAAAAGATAGTTGCTAAAATTTGAATATATATATTGATTATAGTATTGATGATAGATTCTGAGTACATATTTTATAAGAATAATTAATAATTCATTATAATGTCATAATGTAGAAATTGGTTGAATAGTATAAAAGGAATTTATATGAGGGATTAATATTTGAAGATTAATAAAGATAGTTAATAACATGAATATTCAAAGGTTGACCATAATATAGAGTACTTGTGATTAATAATATCTTTAACATATAAAATTTTATGGGGGATAGCTTGAGATATGAATATGATACGTGTAGGTTAAGTATAATATCTTTCATAATGGATTATATTTATATCTTATATCTAGAATAGCTTAGAAGCTAGAACATGGTGTTAATATGGTACTAGTTTGGTGTGTGCGTGTACATATTGAGGTAGTACATATCAATATAGTGTAATTAGTTATTTTAATGGTTATAATCTAGTAAAGGAATGAACTCATTATTAGTGTGCATTGTAATTTTTGGGTTTTTACGTATCGTGAAATAAGGTCGGGGCGTAGCCTAAGTGTGCAGGCGAGTAGAGTGTATGTATGCGTGTGTGTGTGTTTCTTAGAAGGCTATCTTCTGTGTGAGTTTGAATAGGTGTACATCGGGTGTTTTAAAGCTGAATCCAAAGCTGTATTATAACATATAATATTTATGACTTAATTATTGTTAAAGACAATAATTAGTGTAGTTATTTTGTATAAATGTAGTAATTGATGTGCTAACTTTGTAGTTGGTAATTCTGGAAGAAAGGTAATAATGAGTACATGATATAGTGGATAATATAATGGTAATAAATTTTTAATGTTAGTTTATAATGATTAATATCTCAAGAGTGAGTAATATGGTATGATTCTTGGTATGTAATACTTGTATGGTAAGATGGATCATATTAGTTCTTAAGATAATATCTATTCAGGATAAGAGAATTTCGTTGGGTAATGTCGGTAAGGTCTGAGTTCTCTGATGTTGGTAAGATAGGAATCTTTTAGTTGGGCAACTCCTAGTGAGTTGGAGGTTGGACAAAAATGCTCAGAGTGTACATCATAACGAAGTTCTCATATTCTATGGAGTTAGTTAGATCTAGTAATATTATATAGTTATAAGCAAAATAGGGAATATACGTCCGGTCGGACGTTACTGTGACGTCGGGACGGTCGTTCGTGGACAAATCTAGAGACTAGCAAATAAACTTGTCTTTCCGAACGATCCTAGACGTACACTCAGTAGTTTAGTGGGTTACCAATATCGATTAAGTACTAAAGTACAATGGAAGGTATCAATCTAGTGGTTTTTGGAGAGAATATTCTCGTCGTCGTCGTCTATCTTTCTGGATCTCGTCTAACTCTGTTGGCTCTCGTCTAACAATCGATCGTATTATTGGAATCACTTGAAATATTTGAATTCATGGAATCGCACTTAAATTGTTTGAATTAAGTAAATTGAATCACGCTTGAATTGTTTGAATTAATTGAATTGAATCGTGTTTGAATTGTTCGAATTGATTGAATTGAATCACGCTTGAATTGATTGAATCGTTCGACTAAAATTGAATTGGTTGAGTCGAATTAAATTGATTGAATTAAATTGAATTGCTTGAATAAAATTGAAGTGTTGGAATTTCGTCGTTACCTTCGTATTAATATCGGAAATGAACTCTTGGAAAGGATTGAAGATAGAGAAAGGATTATTAACTTGATAATTAATCGTAATCTTCTTACCTTGCTTGCTGTTGTCGAGTGTGGCTCTGCTAACGGCGGCTGATGCTGGTTGCAGATGTAGCATATTTAAAATAAGTAAAATAAGACTTTAATATAGTTCTTTGATAAGTTTCACAGTATTTATTCAAATTCACAATATATTGTATTCAACCTCTCACTTTTCACCAATAAGAAATTTATATTAAAAATTGAAATTGAGTTGAAATAGAAGAAATCGTTAATTGAATTTAGTAGAAATGAAAGAAGTGAAAATATAATGAGTAATGAAATCGTATAAGTCCGTCGTGGTACAAGTGAAGTTAAAATTATTCTAAGTTTTTAAAATCAAGAAAAAAGGGGTCTAAGTTTTAATATCGTCGAGACGTAGTAGAATAATTGCAATGGCGAGTGGTTTTCCGATGGTAACGAAGTGAGGACGAGGTTCAGCTTGGTGAGGCTTAAATAGGATGATCAGGGGTGCGAGGGGTCCCAAAACGGAGCAGGGAAGTAGGGGTAGTCTTCTCCGCTTATGATCGGCAGGAGTCCCGAAGGTGTGGCATGGTAGTAGGTGCTCTAGGGCCCTCCTCCTTTTGTGCCTGTAGTGGTATGTCCATGCGTTACCTGGGACTGCACCCGTCCTCTCCTCCCGTAGCTACCTTTTTGTCCTTGGCTGTCCAGCACGTTGGCGCGTGCAGTGTTGAAATAGGTTCTCGGAATTTGACATTTGGTTACCGTTTTCCTTTATTACCCATTTGACTTTTTTGGGTAAAATATGTTTGTTGTTGTCGTAAAAAATCTGGTTCGGATTTGCTCTGTATTTCATGCCTGCGTTTCTCGGGTATTGTTCGTTATTCCTGTCATTGTTGTAAACTGTTTTTACAACTCTTTTACGATTTTTACTTCTAAGGGTTTGATTTTAAAGGTTCCAAGTGAGAGTTTGAACATAGGTATACAGGTATAGATGCGGTTACATGAGTTATATTATTTTACTTAATTTAGTTATTTTAATTATATGTCAAATAATGGATTAGACTGAGAGCCTTTGTTCAGCCGGCAAGATGGCTGATCGCAAGTCGTTATCTACGGACCGTATTTTGAGAGTCTGACACTCGCGAGAGTGTTTATTTTACAAGGCGATTTCTAGGTATCGCCTAGCTCCGTTGTTTTTATTGATTGTTGAATGATTGTTTTTTCGTTAGTTATCGGTCTTAGTCTTATAAACTATCGTTGGTTTACGGTCATTGCTCGATCAGTGGGCATCGTGATATTCAACACCTTAATAATTCGAATGTTTAAATATTTGAAATATGCAATCCCATATTAATTATTTATAAGGTGTTCAATCTCACGGTTGCAATTTGTTAAAAAGATAGTTGCTAAAATTTGAATATATATATTGATTATAGTATTGATGATAAATTCTGAGTACATATTTTATAAGAGTAATTAATAATTCATTATAATGTCATAATGTAGAAATTGGTTAAATAGTATAAAAGGAATTTATATGAGGGATTAATATTTGAAGATTAATAAAGATAGTTAATAACATGAATATTCAAAGGTTGATCATAATATAGAGTACTTGTGATTAATAATATCTTTAACATATAAAATTTTATGGGGGATAGCTTGAGATATGAATATGATACGTGTAGGTTAAGTATAATATTTTTCATAATGGGTTATATATATATATATATATATATATATATATATATATATATATATATATATATATATATATCTAGAATAGCTTAGAAGCTAGGACATGGTGTTAATATGGTACTAGTTTGGTGTGTACGTGTACATATTGAGGTGGTACCTATCAATATAGTGTAATTACTTATTTTAATGGTTATAATCTAGTAAGGGAATGAACTCATTATTAGTGTGCATTGTAATTTTTGGGTTTTTACGTATCGTAAAATAAGGTCGGGGCGTAGCCTAAGTGTGCAGGCGAGTAGAGTGTACGTATGCGTGTGTGTGTGTTTCTTAGAAGGCTATCTTCTGTGTGAGTTTGAATAGGTGTACAACGGGTGTTTTAAAGCTGAATCCAAAGCTGTATTATAACATATAATATTTATGACTTAATTACTGTTAAAGACAATAATTTTGTATAAATGTAGTAATTGATGTGCTAACTTCGTAGTTGGTAATTCTGGAAGAAAGGTAATAATGAGTACATGATATAGTGGATAATATAATGGTTATACATTTTTAATGTTAGTTTATAATGATTAATATCTCAAGAGTGAATAATATGGTATGATTCTTGGTATGTAATACTTGTATGGTAAGATGGATCATATTAGTTCTTAAGGTAATATTTATTCAGGATAAGAGAATTTCGTTGGGTAATGTCGGTAAGGTCTGAGTTCTCTGATGTTGGTAAGATAGGAATCTTTTAGTTGGGCAACTCCTAGTGAGTTGGAGGTTGGACAAAATGCTCAGAGTGTACATCATAACGAAGTTCTCATATTCTATGGAGTTAGTTAGATCTAGTAATATTATATAGTTATAAAAAATAGGGAATATACGTCCGGTCGGACGTTACATTACAAACGAGTGCAGGGATCGCAGAGCCGAGGTGACACGCACGCACGCACACTAGCAGGCGCGCCACACCGACAGGCGATCGGTCGTGGTGTCACGTGGTATCGCTCGGAGAGAGAGAGCCGCGCTTCCGGCGATCGTCGGGTTAGGTTGGATCTGTTCAGTCACGTGCTCTGCCAGCGGACGCCTGTGCCTGTCGTGCTGCCGGCGTTTACAGGATTTCTCGAAAACGTCTCGTGGACGTATTCAATTTGTGATGAGATGTTGTCGACTACATCTACTGTGAAGGCGGCAAACCCTATTGCTTAGTACAACATACGGCTGCAGGAGTCGAGATCCCACTGTTATGCATTTACACAAGGATTGAAAGGGAAAAGTTCATGAACATTGGGGTTAGGTAATATTCTGTTGTCAGGTTTTCTAACAAAGCTGTGAGGGTAATCTGTAAATGCAAACTAAATCACTATCTACAGGCGTTGCTTGCTATACGTATCTCATGTATTGAATCATGAGATTTGGTTAGGTCAGAAGAGGATAAAAAGACCTTTTGTTTGATTTTGTCGCTGAATATCCATGTCTTTGATTCAATTTTTCGTAATTGAAAATGAACGTTCATCCCATTTATTCAACGAGCCGAATCAACCTCCTCGATAATTCCATGTGTTGAGTTCGATTCGAGTTCATCTGTTTATTCTGAAACTGTAAATATACTTGTTTGACAGATAACACAGAAGGTGTCGGGTAAGGCAGTCGCAACGACAGGGAAAGATCAGACGTCAAGTAACAGTTGGAACGCCGAGAAGGTTCGTCGAATAATCACAGCAAAGGCAAGAGCGGGGACGGAAAATTTTTTGAGGACGATCGTGGTAACGGTGCTTGCGGAAAGCAAATGAGTGTATATTTCAGCATGTACTTTACCTGCAGTGTATAAACTATAAAGGAATTGAAATCAATCTTAGTTTTATTCTGTACAGACGACGATTCGGAGCCTCGGCGGAGGACCTTCGGAGATCCCAAGAGATTTATTAAAATCGTTTCTCAGGGCAGCGACAATGAATTTACAAAAGAAGGATGCAAAAGTGAGAGCGATGACGAAAAGACAGACGATAGTTCTCAATGGTACGTTATCTCCACTGGATCGAGAGACGGCAGCTCCTGTAAAGCATCTGCCGTAACCAATTTCTGAGAAACATCGACGACTAGCTTCGATAAATCCTCAGTCAGCATAATCTCCACACGATCTGGAAATTCTGGCAAAGATCGAATTGGCCATGAATTTTTTTACAGCCTTGAAATCCCAGAAATATGCTGAATTTTTATTCGAAGCCTCCAAGTTTTTTTTTTTCAAAGTACTCATAAAGTCTCTAATTCTTGCGAAATTCCAAGATTTTTCTTCTAACAAGTCTAGCTAAAATGTTTTTCATTTTACCTATGCATCGAATCCGGCAAAAAAGGCCACTCGTTAGTCTTTCAACATTCTATCAAGAGACATACGCGCTTCGGTTTGGTTGGTTTATTCAAAGGATTTTAGATAGCGTTGATAATATTTGAGATCGTTGGTCTGGAACTTACGACAAATACCTAGTATATGGAAATGAAAATTTCGTGTACACCCTAAATGATTATGCTGTATTTGCGATTTTTCAAGTGTTTAGCAAACTTGCAAACAAGTAACGAGTATTTATTTTCCAAAAAAAAAAAAAACGTTACCGGCGAATCGGGCATGGGTAATTCATCGTTGATAACGGTGTTGTGAAAATTCTTCATTAAATTTTTTGCAATTACCCATTACTTTCGTAATGTGTAATTACATTCTTATTCAATTGTCAATTACATTCGTAATGCGTAATTGAATTGGGTATTACACATAACCACAGTAATGGGTAACTAGATAAATATTTAATTACGCGTTACCAAAATAGTCATGTATATAGAATAATCATAGCCTGAATATCATTAGTTTTTATATATATTTTATTGTTTGGGTAACGTCTGATTAAATTTTTAATTATGAATAATTTAATTCTTCTTGAGAAGGAGAGCTGATATTCGTAAATTTTTTTTTTTTTTTTTTGCAATTATTTGAAACAAATCTATAGATATAAATATTCTACTAACCACCGTCATATTATATGTATAGATCGTATATTTTATGTATTTATATATAATTTTATATATCATGGATAATACGACTGATGTATAGCATGCAGTACAACTGTTTTCATGTTATTTTATATAATTGTATTGAAAATCCATCGAACAAATTGTAGAATAGTGGAAATAAATGAACAAAATGCTCAATTATGAATCGATTGAATATTTTTACTTACCAAAACATTGCAGAAATCATTGAAAAGTATTATATCGTGAATATACGTTTTGTTAGTCTTCAAATCATCTCTGACTACAGGTCGAATCACGTGATACCAGGTATACCAACGTAACAGCGGTGGTACAAGGAGAAGCAGAAAAGTCGCGCGCGGCGACATCTCACGGGCGTTCTGGGAACTAATATAATGGCTGCTTCCAGCCGTTGACATTTGCTAAATACCATAAATTCGTAGAATACGGATCCCGTCTTTGTCGTTGTCGAAAACAAAGATGTTTTCGGATGGTTGTTCTCGGAATTTCATGCAGAATCGGGCTCAGAAAGCCGATTTTGCATTTTCGATGCATAGGCCTTGATATAAGTCGAAATAGGTGGCACGCCCACACTTTGCGATCGAAAAAAAAAAAAAAAAAATTATTTCGCGAAATTTCTCATGATAGATCGAATTCATTCCTCGTCAAACATCGACTGCCCAAGGGACAATCCGATTCGACCCTCCGTTTCGGAGATATTCGAAAGAATAGTTGATGTCGGTAAAAATCGCCTAGAGCCCCCTCTTTAACGCATGAAACACACACAACGAGATAAACACATACTTATCCTAAAAACTCTTTATCATCCAAACAGTCAATGCAGAAGCGATATCGTAGCTAACATATCGAATATATAATAAGGGGAATCTAAGCAAGCTAGTGCACTGCGATAGTTTGTAGTTTACATTTCAGATTAAATAAGTCTGAGTCACTAAGGCTCTGCAGGAATGAGAGGGAAAAATAAACGAGGTAAATTTAAATGATCCAACTCTTTTTTGTTTATTTAGACAAAAAAAATGAAATATATGAAAAATATAAATAAAAATGAAGATTAATTATATAAAGTAAAAAATCCTTGTAGCCCACTGTTTTTGAAGGATTTATTAATTGCCTGTGCTTGACTCATCAGTCGTCACCTTGAATGCAAAAATATAGACCTGATTATATTATCTTGCGATTATTTTATGGCTTTGGTTGAAAATGGTTGAGTATAGAATCTACCTTCGGAACATTTAGCACCGTAGCCTGCTGTTAAGGAGTTGCTACCAGATGACCGCTCTTATGATCGTACCTGTGGAGTCGGTCCGCCGTGGCGTATGAACGAAACGCCGCGATGCATCGCTCACACTTTTCCCAATCCACCTTGAGAAGAGCAGTCCCACATTTCTCGCAGAACCAAACGAATGGAACTACCTCTTTCTTACAGAGCCAGTGTTCCACGTCAATGTCCCACGGACCTGGAAACTTCACGACGCAATGTTCGCAGTATATTCCGAACCCCGTTCCGTATTTAAATTTTATCGTTGTGTAACAGCGAGCTTGGTTAGTGAAAGCTTCCCAAAGGGAAGCCTCCCGCGCAGACCATTCCGCCACGTACGGTAGACCCCATTCTTCTACCAGGGTAATCATCATTTTCACCTCTGGTGTTCTGAACAGGTTCGGAAGCGCTATAATGAATAAATTAAAATCACAATAATTTACAGAACTACTCTCACTAAATCACAAGAAGATTCACAACACCCACCCATTTTTAACAGTTGTTAGAAAATAAATTTCGTTCAGAAAAATTGAAGGTTGTGCTGCAGCGAGATCTAAACTTCGTATGAAGCCAGGATGACCATCCTTAATTAGTGTGTGTGTAGATCGTCACCCCCTCCAAAAAATCAAATTGATGCAAAGAAATCAACACGTACTTACCCAGGAAGTCTTTATCAGCCTAAACATCCGACGTAGAAAAGGATGTATTAGCTTACAATAATATCCAATATAAAATAGAACCTAAACAAGATAGCGTACTGCTATAGTTTATAGTTTATATTTCAGATCAGAGCGGGACACCAACTGTCTGAACAGTGCCGCAGTCTAATTATGATAATTATAGCATAAAATATTTACACATAGGTGTTCGAAGCGTTAAATTTTACTGCTATAGCTTTGTGGTGATACTCATATTTCTATTAAGGAGAGCTTTATTCGTAGAAATACGTCGATACACAGTTTGATTATAAATATGGTAGTAAAATTATTTTTCGTATCGATGATGCTTTTGACACGTATGACACCAAACCATATCTTCATGCATCTGTGGACGTTTTCGTTCAGGTGTGATCTCGATAGCCGGGTTTGCAGCGCGATACTTTAATAACCAATCACGCAATAACGCAACGTTTTGAGCTGAGCAGTTTGAATTTGATATACTGTGGTGCGTACAATTGGTAGTTTTAGACGTCTTTTTCAATGTCTCCAGCGAGGGGCAACCAAGATCCAACATATCAACGATCTGAACATCTTTTATAATACCCTGCAGCCAATTCTTTTTCTGTATTCCTTTCACGTAAATGTTTCGGGCATTTTTCACAAGATTTGGTAGAATAATTTCAACATCTTTATAGCATATATCCCCAGAGGTCCAAGATAAACCATGAAGATTGCGCTCGAGCCATAAATTTTCACTCTTGTATCGGGCTGGTAAACAGTTCCATTCGTACGGCGGTTCAAATAGGAGGGTAGAAGATGATGCTTCTTCGTCAACGGCAATTTTTGCAAACTCTTTCAACGTAAAGTCGTTTAAGTTGTCAAAAGGTCTTTTGAAACCCTGCACATCGATGACAAACTCCATCTCAGACACAACTGATCCCTACGGTTCGGCTGGATGGAGTTTTATACTAATTTCTTCACCCCACCACTTATAGGATTGTATTCAATCACACGATCGTGTAAAATCAAACAGTAGACTGACGTATCGGCAGGAAAGTTATTTTTTGCTTCAAATTCGAGACGAACGTCTACCGGTCCAAACTTGAGTGACTCGTTTTGTTTTGAACAGTCAATGACGAATAGGGGAGCATACTGTAGAAATTCACTCATCTTCAGCAATGGTTCAGGTTCCTTACCGTAATAGGAGGCTTGGAAGTTTGCGAACATCTCGTACAAGAGAGCATACTGATTGTGACTCATATCGAGATTTAGGCTCCCGTAGGGATAACATTGAGAATTCAAGAAGAGTTTAACGTCGGTGATATTGCAGTGATCGAAATGGCTAGCGTTTTTATTCAGCTTATTCTTTCGACTTGTTTGGAAACCTAGTATAACGTAGCGAGGTTTCTCCAGCTGAGTGGATGTCTTAACTGTCCAAACGTGATTTGAGGTGGTGGGAAGCACAGGGTACTCGTACAATTCCCAATTGCGAAAACTCATTGAGATGGGTGCATGTTTTTCGATGAAATTTAACAATTGTATTTTCCGTTGATCTGAGAGCTTAAGATATGGTAGCAGCCATTCGACTTTATCGATCAGGACTTTGAATTCCTCTTCTTGGGTTTGTAAAACTGCGTTCGCATCGGTCTTCGAACGTGTCAAAATCAATTCGTGTTTGACGTTGACGATTATCTTGTGATAGTCCTCGGCGAACCCTAGGATCATCTTCAACGGTATACATACATCGAAGTTACCATCGGCATCTACATGACTTGCATTCACATTGAGCCAGCCAGCATTCTCCATCATCCAATTCTGCCCAGGTCGTAGGGAAGGATAACCTTTCATAAGACTGGTGAGGCCGATGTTCTTGCTTCTATCGATCTCAATGGCATTTATCTCGTACCGCACTTCTTCAAACAGGTGGCAAACACCGTTGTTGACCAATGTTGCGGTAGTTGACGGAGTTCCGTCAGCCTTGACTATCTTCCCATACACATGCAACGAGCTCTTGCACGGCAATACACACAGGTCTTGGTGTTGAACAGCGATACGAATCTCGTCACTGTTATTGAAACTTGATGAGGCATAAGGCTTGTGTGTGTGAACCTCGTAGTGTGCGATAGACTCGTCAAAGACGACGGGTGTTTGAATGTCTAAGATTTCCTTCTCCATGGTATACAGCAGGTGACACATATACAAACGAATCGGAGTCTCACTTTGCGAAAATCTTTCCTCCAAGAGGTGTGACTTTGAGACCCAAACTTTTCAGAAGCAACACGTTCTGAGGTGTCAACTCTTTGAGAACTGTTTGACGACTGACGTGTTTGGAACATCTCACCTTACTAATATAACTATTCCTATTGTAAACTATTCCCATTATTGAGCTTTGATATGCGACCTTCCAGTTATAACCTCTCCACGGAAATTGACCAAATCCCCGTCTTGATCGACTATACGAAGTTGGATATGATCTATTGTCCTTACGGTGACTGGAAGATAAATGACGTGAGACGGTACTTCAATGATCTTATATCCAGGTGGAACGACGGGAAAAAACTGATGAATGGTATGTACTCTGCGTTCATTGACGTAAGCACCCGTTGTAATGTTACACTCGATTCGCACTGCGTTTACTTTAAGAATAGTTACGGGAAGATCGGACTCGTGAACTTTATCGGCTTGCAGAACACGTGGAGTGAAACCCAATAGACCGGCTATGGAATCGTCTGGCATAAAATTTACAGGGTGACTGCATTTAATTTCGCTACATGGTGTATTATTATTCGGTTTGATTTCGATAGCGATACCCTTGTTTAATAATACACCCTGTACATAGTTCTCGATATAGTCTATTTCATAGCTGCCGGTAGGTATGGTTACTACTTCTTCACCCGCGTAAATCTTGTTGTGACCAACGTCCACGTTAGGAATCGAATTAAAAGTCAGTAATTCAACGAGACCCAGGGAGTAGTTCTTGAGAGGGGAAAGTTCAATGGGAGGAAAGTATTGAGTCTCAAGGATCGAGGAGTTCCCCGATACGGTTAGTGTAAACGAATCGTTCATGACTACTGCGAAAGCCAAACTGACTTCCAAGAACTACGTCACGTGTTTATATAGAAACTCAAGACACAAGTGGCCACAGTTAAACGTATCGTAGTCTTGATATCTATCATGGTTATATTTGACGCTACCAACACCAAGGTATCTGACGAGGTCCGACGGTGGACGAAGGTTACCAAAACTGTCGAAGTAAACAACTTCGTTGTCGTTCTTTCGGTACGCGACCCAATGTGTTCCAGGACCATCTTTATCATCTAGATTGACGATCGCTGATTCATGCCTACGCGGCCCGTCCTAAGGCAAATCGTTACGCATAAAGACGCCGCGGAAATGTGGAATGTTCAGGACCGTCGCGTACTTCAGCAGGTCCGCGTCAGTTAGCGCCCGTCGCGGTAGCGTCACTTTTAGTTTTTTGACTGGTCTTTCAGGTGGATTCCTAAGCCTTTCCCATACGGTTTCAGGTGGAGCCCCTTGCCTAAAGCGATAGCTTCCATAGTTTTGTTATGCCGTTGACTCTCTTCCAATTGTCTCTTGGCGGAGCTTGCGTCATTCACCGCTTTTGCAATACCTGCTGCACCTCCAGCTAACGCACCCGTAGCACTAAGCCCGGCAAAAAGGGGTATAAGAAACGGTAAAAAACCACCAACTTTAGGTGGAACAGGTAGAATTCGTGGAGAACGGACATTGCGTTTACCGACGGCCTTTCTGACAGCTCCTCGCGCACCCTTCAATGCAGACTTGATGGCTACTTGTGCAGTTTTTCCTGGAACCATGGACCGTTTAGCGCCATCGATAACTTTTCGCAACACCACCGGTTTCCGGATTCCCATACCAAGCTTGGCTTTCGCTTTTATCGCGTTTGTCAATGCCCAGGCAGCTGCTTTCTCACCGATATTTGCGTCCGGCGCAAGAACTCGTTTCCAGGCTCTTTCAGCTAAAATTTTATCTGCCGCACTTCTAGCTTCGAGATTCTCGCGATTCTTCGAGTAGGCGATATCGTGTTCCTTGCAAGCTGCGTCGAGAGGATTTATTCCTGGATTGCCTCGCGCGAGTCTTTTCGCTAGCTTGGTACCGGGTCCACAGTATTGATAACCGGGTATGTGCAGCTCCACCCGGAGACTGTTGATAATTCTGTTGACCAACCCTTTTCCACGACGCTTACGACTGACTGTCTTGGCTTTGTGCACGATCATGTCGACGATCCGTACGTGAACGAGGAATCATCTTTATAAAAGCGATATTTATAGTTTTTGGCTTCAGTCAAAGTCGAGATGAGGTTCGAGAAACAGCCTGTCAAGCTGCCTGTAATGAATTTCGACAAAGTCGTGCAACAGAATGTTGAGTCTGAAAAACGGCACGGTGATCTGCTGCCAAACAGCGTTCGGGCAGTAATTTGCGGACCATCCAACTGCAGCAAGACTAATGCACTGCTCACTCTAATAACACACCCTAACGGACTGCGATTTGAAAATATTTATATCTACTCAAAGTCGTTGAATCAACCCAAGTACAAGTTCCTGCAGCGGTTAATCGAGGGTGTAGATGGCGTCGAGTACTTTCCATTTGATGAGCATGAACAAGTAGTTGTACCAAACAACGCTCTACCTAATTCGATTATTGTCTTCGATGACGTAGCATGTGAGAAGCAAGATAACGTCAGAGCTTTCTTCTGTATGGGGAGACACAAAAATGTAGATTGCTTCTATCTTGGTCAGACCTATGCTCGCATACCCAAGCATCTAGTGCGCGACAATACCAATCTTTTAAACCTATTTAAACAAGATGAGATGAATTTGAGACACGTATATGATGATCATGTGAATACTGACATGACTTACGCACACTTCAAACAATTGTGCTCGGCGTGTTGGAACAACGATAAGTATGGATTTATCGTAATAGACAAGGACAGTGAGATAAACGAGGGCAGATATAGAAAAGGGTTCGACTGTTTTGTGAACATAAATGGAGAAAATTCGGGGGAGTAGAATCAGTAGCGTTTTGGATACAGTTCAGTCAACATGCAGGACGCAAAAATTCACGAACAAAAAAAAGTGTTGCGTCATATCGCTAAAGCCAGTGCGGCGATTCGACGTAAACACAAAATGATAAAGTCGGGCAAAGAGACCGCCGAACAGAAAATGAGTGATGTTTTCAAACCGGTAGTCACACCGTTGAAAGAACTGGTGAAGGTTTCTCAAACGGCTGCGAAATCCATGAAAGAAGAGCCAATCAAAGATGAACCCGTCAAAGAAGAGGTTAACCCGATCAAAGAAGAAGAACCTGGAGAAGATTATTCTTTCTCGACAACAGATGAGGGGGAGGATATGGATATGACTTTGCAGCCAACAGATGAGTACCCTGAATCGTCGTTACGACACGAGACCTCCAACGACAATCTTGAATTGTTTCGAGATGAAAATATAAAGAGAAGTGATCTAGATAACGTTTACGGTGTAAGCGTACTCGCTCACCAGAAGTTAATGATGGGTGACTCACCGATAAGTTTTGGGAATGATGTTATTCATATAGGTGACATGAGTTATACAAAGACCAAAGGCTTGTTGGAATTATTATTCAAAAAGGTACCCGATGAGACCTACGTGAGCTCTGATGATATCCAAAATTATAGACAAATCGTATTTGCCACAAATGCACATCGAAAATTCTATAAAGCTGGTCAACCCGTTCGAGAGCTGAACAACTCCAAGTTCAAGA
The DNA here is from genome assembly GCA_949628255.1 of Macrophya alboannulata. NCBI lineage: Eukaryota > Metazoa > Arthropoda > Insecta > Hymenoptera > Tenthredinidae > Macrophya > Macrophya alboannulata. The sequence continues at coordinate 9,225,143 of OX451209.1, forward strand.
AATTTATCGTGCAAACATTCACCGTGCCCCTCCCACGCACGGGTAAAGGTGTGCTACCGAAGCTTATGGTTGCCGAAGAACGTAGAGGAACAGATTACGTTCACTGGGACGACCCCAAAGAGCTGGTAGACCGTCTTCGTTTGCTCCTGGCTTCCCAAGCAGCTGGTAACTCGAGTCACTCCAATGAAATCGTATCGATAATCGAAGAATTGCGCGAAGCAGGCATCGTTTATTAATCAACCTCTCATCGTTTCCACCATCATTTCTACAATGAGCGTCGACGTGTTTGGACGACAGTTGGACAAGGGTACAACTGCAAGCAGTCGTGGTCCCCCTGGTGTTGGATTCAAATTCACCGCTGACGGACACTACGATATAGATAACAAGAGACTGTGCAACGTAGCCGATCCTGTGCAGCAAAATGACGCTGTTACTGTGAAACTTATGCGACAGGAAATCGTCGCTGCGAGGGACGAAATCCGCTCCATGATAAACGTCTTGGATTCTCGTATGGCAGATACTCTGCGGAACCACCCGAGTGGTGATATTGAAGCGATACAAGACTTGTCGATTCGCAGCTCCAAGGACATTTTCAATTTGGACACCAGACTGACAGCATTGGAAAATGAACGAGAAGAAGTTTGCGCTCGTGACGGAGCTGCATAAGCCAGCTAGAAAGAATTATCAACGTCGTCGTGTAGATGTTCGTGGTTTTGACGAAACCTGGCAAGCGGATCTCGTTGACATGACACCGTACGCAGGAGAAAACAAAGGCTACAAATTCATGCTCACCGTTATCGACATATTCTCAAAGTATGCCTGGGCTGTGCCAATGAAGAGTAAGACGGGTAAAGATACCGCGAGTGCTATGGATCCTGTACTCGTACAGGGACGTATCCCAAAGAATTTACACGTTGACAGAGGTGGAGAGTTTTATAATTCAAATTTCGATTCTCTTATGAAACGGTATAATATCAAGCTATACTCAACCTTTAGTAACTTGAAGGCATCGATCTGTGAGCGCTTTAATCGTACGCTGAAAAACAAGATGTGGATGCAGTTCAGCCTGCAAGGAAATTACAAGTGGACAAACATTTTATCTGATTTGGTTTCGGCTTACAACAACTCCAAACATCGTACTTTACGCATGAAGCCAAAGAACGTTTCCTCTAGAAATGAAGAGGCATTATTGCAGGCTGTATACCGAAAAGTTCGAGTCAGATCTGTTAAACCAAAAAAATTCAAAGTTGGAGATAAAGTTCGAATCAGCAAATACAAGAATGTTTTTGAGAAAGGTTATACACCAAATTGGACGACTGGAATATTTACCATTATCCAAGTAGCCAATACTAATCCAGTAACGTATAAGCTTGAAGACTATCAGAAACAGCCTATAGCGGGTGGTTTCTACGAACAGGAACTTCTCAAAGTCAAGAATCCTGATATTTACCTCGTGGAAAAGGTGCTCAAGAGACGTGGAAGGAGATTATACGTTAAGTGGTTAGGTTTTAACAATACACACAATAGTTGGATAAATGAAACTGACTTATAAGGTTTTTTGAATAAATAAATCTTTAATATACATCTGTCTTTATTTTACAACCTATGTACAGTTTATTTACATTAGGATGGTTCTTATTTACGGTGTTTTTGAAATTTCCTGCGGACAAGGTGAAAAAAGTTTGCAAATGAATAAAAAAAAAAAAAGTACCCAAAATTTAGATCCTATAGGTCAACTTAAAGTACTGCCTATAAGGCAGCAAATTTCCCCATTTGATTTACATGGAAATTCGGGCGCACTCCATTATTTTTTTTTTCCTGCCTAAATAGTGCTTCGAAAAATCTGAAATTTGGTATACGTCTTTCCTAAAGTCATAGGTATTTAACAAAAAATTGGGCGATTTTTTGGAAAAAAAACGTTTATCCCTGTACGGAAGACGTATGCGAAATTTCACTGCCTTGTGGGCAGTACTTTGAGTTGACCTACAGACTTCAAGTTTTGGGTACTTTTTTTTTAATTTATTTGCAAACTTTTTTCACCTTGTCCGCAGGAAATTTCGAAAACACCATAAATAAGGACCACCCTAATTTACATGTATCATAACCCCACGGAAGTGTGTCAGTAGTGTCAAGAAATATGATCCTCTTGTCGTCGTTCCAGCTCAGGGCTATCTTCCGCTGCGTCACCGTATGAACCTGGTGATTCTTACTTTGGATTAGGTTCTGAGTCTTTATCAGATTTTGATGCTGCTGAGCACATTCAAGGTAATCATCGAAAGTTATGGTTTTTAGTGTAGCTCCCTTGACTCCCTTGGCATGTTTCTGCTCTCTATTTTCACCTAAAACCTTGAAGGAATATAACTTAGCTCTTAAGCCTATAAACTCAGTCATTATCCTTCCGTTATTTTCGTCTTTCATTAATCCTAATACTTTCTTATTGACCAACGGCATCTTATAAACATTTTCCGGAGGATAGTCGGAAGTATCAAATCGGTTCAGATCGCGTTTCATGAGCTCGTATATATCGGGTACGGTAAAGTGATATATAAGACTATCCGTGTCAGTATACATTAGCTTTGCTTGGTTTCCAAATCTGTGCTTTATGTAATTACAGTGGAAATCATAAATATAGGTTTTAGCAAGATCCATAATGGAAAATCCTGCGTATATAGGTTTATTGAATTTAATTTTCGTCCGACTTAATTCAATTATTGACATATCTTCACCGAATATAGTACAGCTATGAAAATTTGGTTTAGCGATAAGCGCTCTTGCTCCATGTCTCCCATCCCACTTTGTAATTAGCCGCACATCTCTGTGTTTTCTAACATTTTCCATGGTTTTTCCGAAAACAGCGTTATTCATAAGTTTATAAAAATTCTTTTCAAAATCGTTACTTGACTTTTTTCTCAATTCGGTATTCAAATCTATATATTTCTTTAGCCACGGTGCTTGTTTAAATTTTAATACCCGGTGGATTTTCTCTAACTTCATGCCTAAACTCAAACATTGCTTCAAAACTTTATAGTGAATGACATATCGCTTTTTTGAGAAAAGAGTAGTTGTTAATTTAGATATCTTGCATCTCGAAAGAGGTGGGATGTAATGCTCTGGACACAATGGTAAATCTTTGTGTGAGTCCTGAAGTTCTCGAGGATATTTTAAATCTACTTCAAGTATGTAACCTATAGGAGATTCATCTGAAACTTTTGAAACATCGAATTTTTCGAGACTTGACATCGATTCGAAGGAGCTATACGGTAAGAAGTGACTCATAGCTGCACCATATAAATTATTAACATCGAAGTACATGAGGTAGGATTCTTCCTGACAGGAATCGAATGCTGTTCCCATATATCTGTTGTTGGCTTTGGCGTATCTGTTTGAGCATTGGGCTACCCCACCTCGAATTCCTTTTTCTATAAACAATATCATATCAACATCAACGAGGAGCTCGAGTTTAACACCCGTGCACTTTAGCATCACGTCAAACGAGAGACCCGGTGCTGTATAATAATGTAACGGGTCTAAGTTATAAGTGAACCAGCAATTACTTCTGAAATTTTGAAAAATATCCGCTAAAACAAGCACATCCGTTTGTAAATACAAGTCTGAATATTGACCCAAAGTCGTGACTTTAAAAGTTTGCCAAACATCACACGCGTGCAAATAATTATCCTCCGAAATATCTACATCATTTAGTTTTGAATAAAATTTTTCTTTAGGAGGTAACTGTGTTTCTCCAAGGCTTTCCCAACTGTCTATATACTCGTAGGGGAATACACCTTTTCTCGTCAATAACTGAAATTCTTTGACGTTTCCGCAATGCTTACGCGTGATTATTTTCTGGTCGTCATTTAGATAAGAAGCTAATTTTTCTAGACTGCCCGGCATAAATCTGAACGAATCAATAAACCTAAAGTGTATAGATGTTCCTTTTACACTTTTCGTAAAGGATATATATGTGTCCTTGTTAACCGGTAAGAGATAGATTGACCCTTCGAACGATGTTGCCAACGTTTTAATCAAAAAGTGTGAGTCATAACCCGATAAATTATGAAAGATCACTGGAATGATATGCGAATCCTTGTAATTTACATTGCAACCTTCATGCGCTGCACCACGATATTTGCCTGTGAAATGACAATGATCACGATGTTTAACGTCTTGAGGTGCGAATGGTTTTTCACAAATGTGACAATTCTTAGCTGAATGAAATGCTTGTTTCTGACAATGATTCAACGATTCCATCGGGACAACACACTTGAAATAAGGTTCTAAAGCATAAGCCAATTTCTCCAACTCTGTTACAAACCATTCTATACAATCCCTTCCACGGTTGATTCTGAATTTTGAAACTGAATCGTTGAAGGTACAATGTAAATAGTAAGCAATGCTGTATGGGATATGTTTTTCGTACATTCTTCTATTCTCAGACTCAGATTTATCGTTAACCGGTTGCAAGAGACATTCGAGATCAGCGTAAATACAGAACGGAACATTTTCTTTATGTTTGAAGTTTTTGAATTTCAAGATTTTATCTTTTTCGGACGGAAATATTACTTTACATTTATTTATATTCGCACAATCAAAACGGTGTTTGGCTAAACAATTTTCGGTTTGAAAATGACTCAAACATCTATCACACAACCAGGTATGTCCTTTATGTTTCGAAATTTGTGAACTTAACAGTCGAGATAAATTTTTGATCCATGCAAAATGATATATTGTATTGTTAACGTCATCAATTTCATTCGGTTCGATATTAGTTTCTAACATAAGAAGATGTATGGTAGACTTATCCGATTTTTCTCGACTCAAATAAACGGGTACTATTTCATGTTCGTCTATACCGTAAACGTTCATCGATAAACCATTTAATTTTTCAAATTTCGAAATTTTATCGAGACTCATGGGAAAAGTCAAACCTTCGTACCTTAGTACTGTGCTGAAATGCGGATAAGAATTCGTTCTACTGACATGATCACCTGCTGGGAATAGAGCTGCTGTGATTGACCAAAGAAAACAGTAGGGATCGTCATTCGTAATATTCACCGCCGCCTTTTTATCTTGTATATACTTTGGTAACTGTGTGTAAGTGGATATACCTCCCTGTAGTGGTACATTTTTGTTGATATTCACAGCCAAATTTATCATTTCAGTCAACGACCATCCTGAATCCTTTTCTTGAAAGTCTTCGATCTTAACCAACAATTTCTCCTTTCCATTCTCATCAAACCATTCACCAATATTTGTCGCCGGTAAAACAGCTTCGTTTTTGGTATTGAAAAACTTCATCTTCTCAATAATTTCACCGCTTTTCACAGTATTAAATTTACAGGATAAAACTACATTTATTTTTAAGTTTCCTTGTTTCCGCAAAATGTTCTTCAATCTGACGATGATTAGTTTCTTCGAATCATCCAGAAAATGTTTTGGATCTTTGTGTTGCAAATTGGCTATCACTCCCGTTCTCATTCTCCCATGGAAAGCTGACTCCAGATCTTCCCACTTTACCCTGTCACTTCGTCGCAGTCTCCTTACACCTTCCCCAGTTTTTCGATACTGCTCAAACCGTGCTTTCAACGACTTTAAGATTCCTATCGTTGTCAAAATTCTTGTTTTTTCCCCAACCGTTGAAGCGGATTTTCGTAAGATTTTATTCAGAAGTCTGATATTTTGAGTTCCAAATCGCAGCCATTTCTGTATTTCTGCAACTGATGATTTCTCTTTCAAAATATCGTAAGCATTTTCCATAATGCTAATAAGTTTAAAACATTTGCTCGAGTCCATTTTCGTGATCACTAATAACAACCATAGGTTATGAAAGTTAAAACTTGTATGATGTGTTAACACCGCAGGATAGTCATTTTATAGATCAGCTCCACCGATCACAATTGCAACTGGACATACGCTACTATCAAATCCATACAGTCCTGAACCGCGGCAATATGCGGACATACTTACCTTATCGAAACAGTGCTACTTTTATACGCACGAAAGAACTCCGGGCACAGGCTTGCCGATATCAGACCTCCCATTATTCGATTCTCGTGACCTACATACACAAGCGCCGATTTATCAGAAGCCGCCATTTTGAAATTCGCAAATACCCCACAGGTAAGTGCTAGAATCGTCATTTCCAAAATTGTAGGGGGGCTAATTATAACGTCACCGGATATATAGGTATACAATGGTGAGGGGGGTTGGAGGGGGCTTATGATAACGGTCAACTAATCAGACGGCGGACACCTGATAATGTGACATCATCCTCCTCCCTCCAGCCCCTCACACGGACACGGGAGGACGATAATGTGACATCATCCTCCTCCCTCCAGCCCCTCACACGGACACGGGAGGACACGCATGTGTATGAACGTGTACGTGTGCACTAACACGCGATAGTGTGACATCAGCTTCCCCCTCCAGACCCTCACACGGACACGGGAGGGCCTGCATGTGGCTGTACGTGTACGTGTGCACTAACACGCGTTGGTCCAGAACCCGCCTAGACCATCTACTGACTACGACCAAGTCCTATGAGGAACTAAATTCACCATTCAAGGCATACACTAGTGGAGGAGCGGTCGAAAACTTGACGCTTAAACAATATTCGAATATTTGATTAACTAAACTATTTTTTTTTTGTTTGTGATTTTTACCTTCTTGACTAATGAGTTAAATTAGCATAAATCTTTTAATGCAACTCGACGACTTAGAATTTCATTCTACATTTCGACATTGATAACATTAATTATCATAGAATATACAACACCTCCGTCGCCGAGATGGGAAAGCAAAAGCAAGCCCAGTGAGTGGTAGAGCAATCAAATAAAACTTGACCATTAGGAACGACGCTCACTGGTGCGTGTCGTAGGACAAAACATATCGTTACGGCGGCAGGCTTGGAGAGGTCGGAGGAAGAAGGTAGTGCCTCTCCAGGGCGGACACCTTCAAGCGGTTCTCCTGAGTAGCACGTAAGTGCTAGCTAAGCTCCGCCACTTGGATTTACCAAGTCCTGTTGATCTGATTTTTCCAAGGCCGTGGGCGGCCCCTTGGCAGTGAATAAGACACTGAGCACAAGGTGCTCCGAAACGTACATCAGCGATCTTTCTCCCTTTTCTTTGCTTTCTACGTTCTAATGCTTTATATTTATTTCTTCATTTCCTATTTCTTTATCCTTTCTTGGCAATGCCATGTTGTTAAGTTTGAGTCTAACGAGGGGGCCAAGCCTCGAAATAATTTCCATGCTCCCATGGAGCTGGATCTAGAATAATAGCCAAATGCCTCGTCATCTCATTAGTGACGCGCATGAATGGATTAACGAGATTCCCACTGTCCCTATCTACTCCCCTCCTCGGCACTCCCCTCACCTTCCTTCCGACCTATTCGTGGGAACCAAAATGATATTCAATAACACAAAAAAACAAACCAAATAACAAAACAATACAAACCAGGAGGACCAGGACGAGAGGGCTAGCCCTCGCATGGAGATTGAAGAGATGATGAGGGAGTCGGTCGCGGGTTGAATGAGTCGCGCGGCTTCGGCGTCGATGATCCCCGTGCTGGAAAAAATCGGCGCAGAGGGGCCTACCCCTAAAAGAAAGAAGAAGATAGATAGCAGCGAAAACCTTGTGGAACTGGATTTTGATAATGACGCGCTTGGGGAGCTCCGTAAAGAAAGGGCAAGTCTAGAAACTTTCCTATTCAATGACAATAACAAATTCACTAAAGCAACAATTAAATTTATCCTGGATAAATGGGATAAAATAGAAGCTAGACTACAAGACGAATATATAGAACATGGTAAACTAAAAGCTACTCACCAGCAATGCTGCGCTCCTTCTGCTCGGGTGACGTATGCGCAGATCGCGGGTGGCTCTTCACCTGCTGGGCTGGCACAATCTGAAAATAAAGTAACGACTGTCCGAAGAAAGAATGAGGTCCTCCTCTTGAGGCCGATATCTGAAAAAGCAAAAAGAGACAATAATGAAATTAAGAAAGATGTTAGTGTGCATCTGAAGTCTATTATACAAAACAAGTTGAAAATCGCTGCGGCTATACAGGGTTCTGGCGAAGAAAAAATTGGTCTTAAGATTGAAAAACCAAAGAAAACACAACCATCGATAGTTATATACGGTGTTGAGAGAGATTATGATAAAGACGACTTAAAAGCGGATCTGATAGAAAAAAACTTTGATGCACTTCCTGAAGAAGACCGCAAGGACCTTAAAGATCACATAAACTTCAGAACTTGCTTCAATGATAGAGCTAAGGTTAACTGGATAGTCCAGATGCCAGGTAAATATGTTAAGGTACTTCACGGGCAAGGTCGCGTTTTTATGCGATGGCGTACTTATAGAATAAAAGAATGGACCAATGTAGTCCGCTGCTTTAAATGCAACGCCTTCGGGCACATCGCCAGGGTGTGTACTGTAAAAGACCCTTTGTGTGGGTTCTGCGGGCGAGAGGGCCACATAGCCTCAAATTGTAATCACGAGGATGAAAGGTGCTCAAACTGCATCCGAACAAAAAGAAAAGAGATTGATCACGCGACGGCCTCCAGGAACTACCCAGAATACATACGACAGGTCGAAATCTATAAAAACAAAATAGAATGGGACTGAAAATAGGGCAAATCAATTCACAGAGAGCAAACGCTGCTACAGCGGACCTAGAAATTTACTTCAATGAGGCATGCCTGGATGTACTGCTCATACAAGAAGCATACACTAGAAAGGGAAGGGTGACTGGTTACACGGGAAGGGAAATGAGAGTCGTTCAGCCAAAGGGTCAGTCTGTGTGGGTGGCTGCCATCATCCGTAACAACACTATTGAGGTGTTCCAAAACACGATTGACGAAACAGAACACATGATGTGTGTTCAGATTAAAACATCCACTCAATCGCTATACTTGATAAATGTTTACTGCTAATTCTCACTCGAAATTGAACCAATACTGCGACAAGTTGAACGCATCATTAGAAAGTTGAACAGTAACAGGATCATATTCACAATGGATGCGAACGCTAAGTCCCAATCCTGGTTCTCTGCTGAAACGAATGCCCGAGGCAAAGCTCTGGAGGAGTTTATAATAACAAATAATGTTTATGTCCTCAATGAGCCATGCGACATTGAAACGGCTGATACCGAGAGCAATATTGACGTCACGCTGTGCACCGCTGGTCTGCTACGGAAAACAAAAAAACTGGAAAGTCCATAATGGTATGGCTAGCGATCACAATTTAATCACGTTTGAAATTGATGATGCTGGTTGCACTGCTGAGACTGGTAGCGGGGCTGTGGGATATAACCTCAAGAAAGCAGACTGGAAACTCTTTAAGACCCAATGTAACGAGAAATTCAATGAAAACTCAATAGACCATCTCACCCGGCTAACACCGGACCCAGCGGTCACTAAATTCAATAACATCGTAAATGAAATCTGTAAGGAGTCCATACCTGTTCGGCGTCCGAGGCCTCGTACGATCCCCTGGTGGAGTGATGACCTGAAAAAGAAAAGAAAATTGATGAATAATTCAAATAAACAACTACGTAGAGCAAAGCGAATGCAACTAGATACGCTTAATGACAGCAAACAATCGTTTAAGAACACAAGGAATAGTTACGTTGTCTCTATAAGGTAAGCCAAGAATGATTCCTGGCAGAATTTTGTGCGGGTTGAAGCAAACAAGGACCCATGGGGTCTGCCCTGCAAAATAGCTAGAGGAAAGATGAAAGAAGTACCCCATATGTGTTCGCTCGTTTGTCCAAACGGGCGAGTCACTGCAAACTGGGAAGATTCTGTGCAAGAGCTGCTGAAAAAAATGCGTCCCGATTGATAACGCTCCTAGTACTGACGCCCAGACAGACATGAGAAAATCGAGCCAGATATTAGCGGGGAAGAAGTGGATGCAGCTATAAAAAGGTTGAAAATGGGCACGGCCCCTGGCCTGGATGGCATCAGTGCCGAAATCATGAGGGCAGTATGGAGCAGTAGCCTCAACGCCAAGAAAGCCATGCCTAACTTGATCAATAACTGCTGGGGAAACAAAACTTTTTCAAGAAGCTGGAAAGAAGCCAAGCTATTGATTGTACAGAAAGACTTGCCGCGCGACAGATCCAAATTAAACGCTAATAGACCAATATCCCTGATACAAACTATGGCCAAGGTATTTGAAAATATAATCATTGCACGTATTCAAGCCTATTATAAGGAAGGTGGCTTTGACTCGGATAACCAGTACGGTTTCAAAAAGGGCAAATCAACAAAAGACGCAGTGCTACACTTGACGAATTCAATACGAACCTCTGAGAAAAAGCATGTTATGGCGCTCTTCCTAGATATTGAAGGAGCTTTCGATAACCTCGACTGGATATCCATCCTGTCCAGACTGACTGATGCCGGCGTTGGCAGCCACCTTCTCGTGATTATGAGGAGTTATTTCTCTGAAAGAAAGGTCAGGATATGCTCGAAATTTGACAAAATTGAACGTTACATGGAAAGAGGATGCCCGCAGGGCTCAGTTATGGGCCCGGTTGCATGGGTGTGGTGTATGGACACGTTGCTGAACCAATTACAATCCGACTTTAACAAAGACGACTGTGAAGCTATTGCTTACGCGGATGATCTGGTTTTCATCATCAAGGCAGACACACGTACAAAAAAAGAACAGCTGGGCGCAGCTGGTATTAGTTACCTGGAAACATGGTGTTCGAACCATAAACTGAAAATAGCGCACCCCAAATCAATTGCTATGATGTTCACGATGAACCTGAAGAGCACACGAAACCCCATATTAAAGATCGGACTAAACAACGTAAAATACACAAATGAATGTAAATACCTTGGAATCACTTTGGATCCAAAGCTGACGTTTCTTCCGCACGTACGTAACCTGAGGGGAAAAATAACAGCATATATTATGGAAATAAACCGGTTGGCGAGAAAAGAATGGGGCATAAACACTTACACGTGACAGCTTCTATACAAAGTGGTTGCGATCCCAATTATTACGTACTGTTCGCCCGTGTGGTACCACAGAGCAATGATCACATCCGTCCAGAGAAACCTCATCACAACACAGCGTGCCCTTTTACTGCAAAGCACTAGGGCCTGCAAGACAACCTCGACAGCGGCGATGCAGGTGGTTAACGGCTCCCTTCCAATGGATTTAGAGGTGATTATGCGAGGACTATATGGTAAGATGAAAAAGAATATGAGTGTCACATGGAATAACTATACATACGAGCAAACGGATTTACGAGACGATATGACCCTCATAACGGAGAAAGGAAAAATTAAAGCTGAAACATTCACTGCATGAAGACAGAGATGGACGCGAGATGTCCATGGACGGGATACGCACAAGTTTATAAAGGATGCAGATTTTGCACAACAAAACCAATGGTTCAAACCGGACCGTATTTGTACATATTTTATCACGGGCTATGGCCCAATAAACAGCACGCTTTACAAGAGAGGAGCATCTACAACCTCTAACTGTCCTGCATGTGACGATGTTAAAGAAACAAGAGAACATATGCTTTATGACTGCCCTTTATACAGGCAACACATGAAGAATACGCAGGGCCCGCCTCCACGTGGCTAGGGACGGGCAACGCAGGACAAATGAAATTTTGCTAACGGCTGAGAGGCCCTGTGAATGGACAATAAACCTGAAAACCAAAAGACACTACATTGTACTTGCTCGCATTGGAAGGACCTAACGTAAAATTGATTATTGAAATCAAGGATTAAACCAAAACTAAAAACATAATGAGAACAACAAACGTACTTGCATAAGGCGGTTATGAGCAATGCTCGCAGGCCGCATAAAATAAGAGATCCAAATAATAATAATGTCCCTATCTACTCCCCTCCACGGTCTGTTGCCTTGTCGGGGCGGAGGGGCTTGCGTGTTCCGATGATCCCTGGGGCTCTGCCAGCCGGAGCTCAGGCTCCTGGAAGGTCCAACCATGCCGGACTGGCTCAGGGTGAGGATCCAGACTAAAATCAGACCAAGTCCTAAGGTAAGGTGTAAGGCATCGTGCTGAGGCCTGCATGGCTGCAGGGACTTAAAACAGTGCAGTCGCGAACGATCCCTCCGGGGTACCGGCTAGCCGTCCGGAGTATCATGGCTTACCTGGGTCTGGCGGCTCTGCCCAGGCTGACCTATAGTTCTGACCAATCTCGTGGGAACAACATGGGAGATCTAACAAACAAAAACGAAACTATACAAAACGATGGTGAGAAAAGGCATGATACTTACGCGGACATCTCAACGAAGATGCAAGTGGTTTTGAAAGAACTGGGGCAGCGAAGTCGGAGTCAGTCCCTCAACCTGCCCGGGGGGGAGGCTGAGAACCAACGAGTCGGTCCTAAAAGGAAGAAAATTGTTGCGATAAGCAGTAGCAGTGATGAAGAAGCACCTGGGACCCCTCCAGACCCTAGCCCATTCGACATGCTTCGACGTGAGCGTACAGAGCTGGAGACAATCTTGTTCACTGACACTAACAGGATCAATAGGGCAGCTATAAAAATTATATTGGAAAAATGGGCTAAGCTCGAGGCTTGCTTACAGAATCAGATAATTGAGCACGAAAAATTGAAAGCCGTTCACCAACGTTGTTGCGGGGCTCCGGCCCCGGCTCCAATGTCGTATGCCCGGGTTGCGGCTGGTCCCTGCTGGGCCTCTGCGACGGTACCTGAAACAGAAAAAACATTCATTAGTCAAAGAAAAAACGAATTACTATTAATCAAACCAATCAAGGAAACGGAGACTAGAAGAAATTACGAAATTAAAAACGAAGTAACAAACCATTTTAAAAAAATTAGGAGCAAATTGAAGGTGATCAGTATGCGGCAAACGAGACATTCAGATCAGATAGATCAGATAGTGTTTATTATGCCGTGACCTTAAACCGGCCAAGGGGCAACCAAGCAATAACAAGATTTTACAATATTAAAGGGGGCAATAGCAGTTACTTCTATTAGGGGTACAATTATGAATAACAAAATTGGCAAAAGAAATAAACAATAACAAAAGAAATACTAGACAATTCAACCCGGTGCGATCAGGAATATGCATGATAGCGAAATTAAAATAAATAAACATCTGGGGGCTTATTCTGTAACTCTGGCGCTATATAACTGCTATATAACTGCAATTTCATAGCGTCAAAATAATTGCGGCTAATATAACGGCGTGAATAAGAGCATATCGCCGCATATTGACGGGTGCCGCTATAGTGACAATACAACCCTCCAGCGCGGCTTGGTATAACTCAATCGAAACCGTTACCGTAGTAACACGTTATTTACATGCTTTTTTCACAGCACTTTACACAGCGAAATGATATTCTTATTGCCTATATGTCGGGAGAATACGGTAACGCTGAAGTTACAGAATACGAATAGCGCTATTGTGCAGCTATGCCGCTCCAAATGAAACAATCACACCATTGGCTGTTTCCGATCATTCCGCTCTTATTTTTCCAGTTATGCATAACGGCAAAGTTACAGAATAAGCCCCCTGGTAACACTACTTGATAAATAATATAACTTAGGGCGTGTTCGTAAATCAACTGATAGTACTGTCGGTACTGACGCTGGTCTTACTCGAAAATGGGTGTTGTTTTACTGACAGTGCTGCCAATGCTGTTAAATCCGAATGCGTCTTTCAGTACTGTCAGCACTGTTGCGCGTCATTTGTTGTCGGCGAGAGCCACGTAAAAGTGAAAACGGAGCATCAAAAATGAACGCGAGAAATCGAGTGATAATTCAAGCGATTGTGAATATTGTGAACCAAAATGACTACGATTCCTCCGAAGACGAAGAAATATTGGAGATCATTGCTAGAATAGCATTATTGCGGCGACGAGAAAGGAGGCTTCGAATTCAAGGTTATACCGAAACTTTAATCCCGCTGTTGTCAGATGCGGATTTCAAATCTCACTTTCGGTAAGAGCACATACAAGAGTGCAACAATAAAAATACAGTATTATTGGGTACAGTTAAAATTTGAATGTGAAAAATAAAATCCGATTTTACCATAGCAGTAGCACTGTGCTCGGTCCTTTCATTATACTTGGCGTCAATATGCTACCGTGTCTTTTGAAATCATTATTCTAATCTGAATCGCTATATCTATATCAGTAATATACCACTAATACAAATTTCAGAATGACGAAAACTACATTTGAAGCCCTGCTCAACATCTTGGGGCCAAAATTGATTCCGGCACGAATTCGTGAAGATCGTTTGAGAGTTGGTCGCCATCCCATCGAAGCAAAGAAGCAATTATTAAGGGATCATTCCACTTTATCAACTTCAAAAAATCGAATTTTTTTTTGATGAATTTCGAAAATAGATCACCACAAAAATATTGTGTAGAAATTTCATGAAGATCGAAGCGGTCTAAGTATTTTTTTTCGAGTTTATTTGAGCGCGCTCTCCGGCGTGCTCTTACTCGAGCGAGCATACGTTAGCCCAGCTGCTCTGCCCCTTCTTAAAAATTTCGGTTTTGTATACACAACAACTTGAAGAGAATTAACTGTTCGAACAAGCGGAAGCCATCCTGTATGGTGCCAGCATCGCTGATTAGCTGTATAATTTTTTTATGATTTTTCTGTAATAACAACTTTAAACGCGTTTTTCTCAAAACCACTTTTTTTCTTGCTTTGTTGATTTTTTCTCCAGAACCACTGAACCGATCCTTATGAAATTTTAACTATATATTCGTCACATGTATGGCTACTGCTGGAACTAGAATTATTTGAAAATTTTGATTTTAAGTACTTTTTTCAGGCGAAATATCACAAAAAAAAGTCTCATTTTTGGAGACTTTTGTTTTCAACAGCCGCCAGTTTGTTATTTTTGCATCATAATTAATAATTCTAGTTCGGGCAGTAGCCACGACCATACTGAACTCAAATCTTTTTTATCGTTGTGTTTCAAATAAATTTACTCAGAAATAACATCACCGAAGCTGATATCGCTTTTTTTCGAGGGGCTATGCGGCTGCTGCTACCAGGGATAGATAAATGATGTCAAATGAATAATTAAAAATTTTTCATACATTTCAAGAAATGTTTCATCAAGCCCAAAAAAATTTGACATCGATATCTTTTATAGGAACCATACAAAAAATTCCCAAAAATACCTGATTTTTCAGCAGTCTAAAGTGGAATGAACCTTTAATAGCAATTTGGACACCCGCAACTCCTGACTCGTACAGGTAACATTTTATGCCATGCATGTACTTATAATATGTCTTTTATACTAATATAATATCCTCTCTTTATAACTATTTAATTTTCCTGTTATCCGTTCTGATTTCTTTTCTGTAAATTATCAAGTGGGTGTGTTTTAAAGAAGTGTTCATATATTTGTAGGTCAGTGTGTGAACGCTTCGGAGTAGGAAACGCTACCGGACTAAGCATCGTCAGACGAGTAGTGAGGGCTTTGATTAGTATCCGGTCCGCTATCATACAGACCTATGTGAACCTGGTACCCGACATGTTCAAAAATCAATTTTCAAAATTTCTATCGATTCTACGTCGTTTGTAGGTGTTTGTAGTAAAAAAAATTTCGTTTGTAGTAAAAAACCAAAGAAGTTACAGTGTTTTCAAAAATGGGGTTAACCCGACTTAAAAATTTTCGAAAATCGTAAACAGCTATGTGTGCAGAATCGTTTGTAGTTGATTGTAGTGAAAGAATTTTCGTTTGTAGTAGTCCGGGAAAAAAGTTACAGTCATATCTCAATTTTCAAAAAATCAACATTTCGTCATTTTTCCCGGACTACTACAAACGAAAATTCTTTCACTACAATCAACTACAAACGATTCTGCGTTCATAGGAACCTTGACATTCGATGCACCTCAAAAATTACGAAATGTTGATTTTTTGAAAATTGAGATATGACTGTAACTTTTTTCCCGGACTACTACAAACGAAAATTCTTTTACTACAATCAACTACAAACGATTCTGCGTTCATAGGAACCTTGACATTCGATGCACCTCAAAAATTACGAAATGTTGACTTTTTGAAAATTGAGATATGACTGTAACTTTTTTCCCGGACTACTACAAACGAAAATTCTTTCACTACAATCGACTACAAACGATTCTGCGTTCATAGGAACCTTGACATTCGATGCACCTCAAAAATTACGAAATGTTGATTTTTTGAAAATTGAGATATGACTGTAACTTTTTTCCCGGACTACTACAAACGAAAATTCTTTCACTACAATCAGCCACAAACGATTCTGCGTTCATAGGAACCTTGACATTCGATGCACCTCAAAAATAGCCAAATTTTGATTTTTCGAAAATTGAAATATGACTGTAACTTTTTTCCCGGACTACTACAAACGAAAATTCTTTCACTACAATCAACTACAAACGATTCTGCACACATAGCTGTTTACGATTTTCGAAAATTTTTAAGTCGGGTTAACCCCATTTTTGAAAACACTGTAACTTCTTTGGTTTTTTACTACAAACGAAAATTTTTTTACTTCAAACAACTACAAACGACGTAGAATCGATAGAAATTTTGAAAATTGATTTTTGAACATGTCGGGTGCCAGGTTCACATAGGTATCATACAGTGGCCAACTGACGAAGAAGCCATGAGGATTGCAACATTTTTCGAGGGGAAATATGGCTTTCCTGGGGTGATTGGAATGATCGATGGTACTCACATAAAAATTGATGCACTGCATGAAGACTCTGGAGCTTACATAAATCGGAAGGGTTACTATATATTCGATACATTTACAGGTACGTCTTAACGACTGCCAAGTTAAAGGGCATATAAAGTAACACAATTGAAATATTTATTTTACAGGTTATATGTCAACAAAATTTGAAATTTATCCATTGCTTCGCGGAATACCCAGGCTCGGTTCATGATAACCGAGTGTTTCAGCTCTCAGGCGTGCAAAATATTTGCAACCAAGACCAGTATTTTCCCAAAGACACACATCTTCTTGGCGACGCCGCTTACGCGAACCAAAAGCACTTACTTGTACCATATAAAAATAATGGCCGGCTAACAGAACGTGATGAAAATTATAACACCCGATTATCTTCAACGCGGATGACCGTAGAAAGGAGTATCGGACTGATAAAAGGTAGATTCAGAATTTTACTGGATCGTCTCCCGAATAAGCGAATGGATCTCATTCCGAGCTATAACATAGCATGTTGTGTGCTGCATAATTTTTGTTTAATAAATGAGGATTTCATCGATATACCTCTAATTGCGGTGAATGATATTGGCGTCAATGAAAATAATGTAATTAATGGTAATGTACGCCATGAAGGTACACTGAAGCGCAATGCTATACGAAACCTTTTGCCATAATTTTGCATTGTATAATGTTATTGTTGATCAATAATAATGTCTATAAAATGTATAACAATGAATACAAATTTGTATACATTTCAATCAATATTATAGTACAAAAATATTTACATGGAAAAACATTTTCATTTCACTATGTTGTTCATTTTATTTCAGTTTCTTACTGTCGAAAAGTAGCGTTGTGGGGATAACTGCGGTGATTATTTCTTCTGTTTGATTTCTCATATACAGGGTGAGTCACGAGAAACCCCGAGAATAGGAGGAGCCTCATTGCCGAATAAGCCCCCGCCCTTAAACCGATCGAACAAATAGCAGGTAATCATTATAGGAACTGTGTAGCATAACATCCATTGTTGATGCGTACAGTCTTCACAATTGGGCTATCCAATTTCGACACAACATGACAGTCATATTTGATAACAAATTTGGCGATGCTTATCAGCAACCATCGCTGTCAGTTGTATCAGAGGATTCGACACAATCAGTACCCTTAACACATTCAGTGTAAAGTTCAAAAGTAAAGTCGATCACTAGCTGATCTTGTTTTCATTATTATTCCTTGCTATGTACCTTGATTCTGATGTTATGCTTACACAGTTCCTATTATCGTTACCTGCTATTTGTTTGATTGGTTTAAGGGCAGGGGCTTATTCGGCAATGAGGCTCCTCCCATTCTCGGATTTTCTCGTGACTCACCCTGTATACTGCCAACGTTTTCCCATTAGCCAGTTTGATCTTCCAACGTATAACTGTCATCGAAATTTTTCCAATCCAGCAGCCAAGGCCAGCTAAACAACAACAAAAATTACAAATTGTTACCGGCACTCAGAAAATTCATGCTCATTCACGGTGTCATTTATATAATCTTTATGCACCTGTTGTGATCCCGGAATTCCAATCAATCAAACAAGAAAATATTGCAATTTCTCCGGTTAATCGTGCACTAGCAGCGTCGAGTCAATTTTCGAAGTCACATTATGTTGCCAAAAAATTCGTCAACTGAGCAATCATGCGGAGATACTCACGCGAACGAAATTATTCAATGGCATATGAGTCTTATTGTAAAAAAAATAACAAAGATGAATTCCATTTTTATGAACACACGGTTTATCATTAAAAATCACGAATAATACATTTATTTATTATTATAGAACTCTTTGGACGCAATAACAGAAAGTAAACGTGATACAAAAAATGAAAGAAAATGAAAACAAAGGTAAGGTCACGGTACGGATCACAATTAAATCACAGATTTTTTGTGACAACACCAAACTTAATTTGGCTTAACTCTTTGTTGAGTTGGGTTGAAGGATTTCCAGCAGCTTATCAATCTGTTGCATCGATTCCGCATGCTGCCTATCGCGATCTTGTCGTCGTTGTTTTACTTCGGTCACCAGATCACCGACTTTGTCATCAATCGACGAGTTTCGTCTTTTTTTGGTTCTGCAACATTAAAAAATCATTATTATTAATAGCAATAATAATAATATTAATAATAATCATGATAATAATAATAATAATAATAATAATAATAACAATTTTTTTTTTTTTTTTTTTTTTTTTTTTCAGGAAGGTGAAATGCATTACGCACGGGGGCAGGTGAATGCCCGCAGTGTCGGACTCCCATAGATGGTCTACCGACTAAAACACCTCCCGTCGCTCCTGGACCCCAACCCGGAACCGTTCATCACATTACTTCGGGCTGGGCCTTTTTCTTTAGCCTTATTAGCTCACGTCTGGTTATTTTTTATCTCCACTCTTTAGGTTGTGTCTTTATCTAGGTCGATTTTTTTGGTGCGTAGGATCTCCTGCACCCAGTTAGATATCAGATTCCATTGGTCCTCTCCTCGCAGCATGATCTCCACGGTGTTGTCGGGAGTCAGCTGGCCGGTCTTCACTTCTACCTCCCGTTTACGTTGCGCCCAGCGGTCACATCCGAAGAAGGTGTGCTCGGCGTCGTCGGGGGCTCCCGGGCAGTACAGGCATTCGGATGACGTTGCCCGTCCCATCCTGTGCAGGTAAGATCGAAAGTACCCGTGTCCGCTAAGGAACTGGGTGACGTAGTAGTCGACCTCGCCGTGCAGCCTTTCGGTCCATGGTTTCACTTTCTGTATGAGTTTCACGGTCCAGCGTCATCTCGGGTCCTGCTCCCAGGAACTCTGCCAGCTCTGGAGGGTGTTTGCTCTTTCCTCCTGGTTTGCCGCTATTTTGCCCACTTCCGCCTTTCTCTCGTACACCGTTTTGCGTTCCTTGGCTAGGAGCGCAATAGGAGCGACTGCAGCGATGACTAGGACGGCTGGTTCCGATACGGTTCGGTACGCAGAGGCGACCCTGAGCGCTGCTCTTCTCTGCACCTGGGCCAGGCGCTTTCGGTATGCCTCTTTTCTGAGGGCATCCGCCCACACTTCGGCGCCGTACAGGAGGACGGATTGGACCGCGGTCATTAGCAGCCGTCGCTTGCTGGATTTGGGCCCGGTGACATTTGCCATGAGCCTACTCAGGGAAGTGACGCCTTTAGCAGCCGTATCCGCAGTTCGACGGATCTGCTCCCAGAAACTTAGTTTCGAGTCGATCATCAGTCCGAGGTACTTGGCAGCTGGCTTAGTTTCTACTGTTTCGGCTCCGACTCGCAAGGAGAGAGCCGTGTTTATCCTCTTTTTTGTGAGGCAGACGATTTCTGTCTTACTGAGCGCCAACGACAGGCCGTGTTCCGCCATCCATTTGTTAACGGTGCGCATGGCTTGGTTGAGCTTCAGTTAGGCTAGTTCCACGTCTCTGGCGGCAATGAGTGCCGCAACGTCGTCCGCATATCCAACGAGGAGCACCTCTTCCGGCATTTCCGCTTTCAGCAGACTGTCGTACGCGACGTTCCAGAGGTCCGGTCCAAGGATGGACCCCTGGGCTGCCCCGGCCGTGACCTTCGTTGTCCTTCGCCCTTCTGTAGTCTCGTAGAGTAGGGTGCGATCCTTCAGGTAGTCGTCGAACATGCGCAGAAGGTATGTCGGTACGTGGAAAGTGTGCTCTAGTGCATGCAGCATGTCGCACCATCTTGCGGAGTTAAACGCATTTTTCACGTCAAGCGTTACCAGCAGGACCACCCGGCGCGAGTGCGGGTTATGACTTTCCGCCCTGCGCACCGCCTCTGCGACTTCCTGGATTGCGTCGATCGTTGATCGCCCCGTTCTCAAACCGTACCGCCTCGGTGACAGGTCACCAGCCGCCTCGAGTGCTGTCAGCAGCCTTGACTTCATCAGCTTTTCTAGGAGCTTACCCGCCGTGTCCAACATGCACAGCGGCCGATAGGACGATGGTAACCTCGGATCTCCCTTACCCTTGCTAATAAGCACGAGGCGTGCGGTCTTCCAGCGAGCGGGAAAGGTTCCAGCTCTTAGGCACGCGTTTAGAGCGTTCAGCAGTAGGCCCGGGTTCTGCCGCGCGGTGATCTTCAGCACTTCGCTTGGTATGCCATCGGGTCCTGGCGCCTTTCCGTTTCGCAGGGTTTTGACGGCATTTTCCAGCTCCTTCACGCTGAAGAGAGGAAAATCCTCCACTCGGCCGAAATCCCTCTCTGCTCGGACAGGGTGAGTCGGGAAGAGGATGCTGACGATGTTGTCCATGTTCGTCGCGTCCATGGCGCAAGGTGGTGTTAAGGCCCCAAGCTTCTGGGTCACAATCTTGTAGCCCAGTCCCCATGGGTCTGCGTTTATGTGCTCCACCAGCCTTCTCCAGCAGGAAATCTTGCTTCGATTTATTGCGCGGCGCAGCGCTTTTTTCGCGGCCTTGTGTTCCGCAGATTTAGCGTTCGCCTCGGCCTGGTCCTTCGCCCGCTGTGCAACGCGCCTTAGCTTGAGACACCCCCTGCGTAGTTCTGCGATCTCAGTGGTCCACCAGTACGCTGGTCGCTTGCCGTGGCGGGGTCTCTTGGTTGGCATCGATGCTTTGCAGGCTGTCGTGATGTGTCGTAGAGTTGCAGCCACGATCGCTTCGGCCCCGGCCCTCCCTTCTTTCCTGAGTCCTTCGATCGCCTCTACCCCCGCAGATAATGCGTCGGCGAACCTTTCGATGTTGATCTTGTCGAGGTTCCATCTGCGTGGCGCCTCCTGGTGTGCTCTTCTCTGCAGCGGCTTCTTGCGGACGCTGAAGGTGATATACTGGTGATCGCTACCGGTATAGTCTTCGATCATCCGCCATTCCTCGATCAGCGGTAGGAGCGACTCGCAGGCAAAGGAGATGTCGGGAATGGTCTCCGTGTACCCGGGGCGCCGGAAAGTTGTCGTGGCACCGATGTTTAGGACGTTGAGCCCTGTTCTGGCCGTCATTTCCGTGATATACTTTCCTCGGGAGTCTGGGTGAGGCATACCCCATTCCACTGCCTTAGCATTGAAATCACCGGCCACCAGCACACGCCCGGCTGTGTTAAGGACCACATCCTCCAGTGAGTCAACTTTGTTTCGGAAATCGTTGATGGGTTCGTTGGGTGTGAGGTAGCAACTGAAGTAGGTAACATCCCCGCATTTGACCCATACGAAACCCGGGCGGCTTCCGTGACTCTCAACCGGTATCTTATTTGGCTCTAGGATCCAGATGGCTGCTGTGCCCAGAGGGTCTGAAAACCACGTAGCCACTTCCTTGTTCCGATATTGCTCGCTGAGCAGAAGAAGGTCTGCGCTTTTCTCGTGAGCCAGTTGGTGCAGGAGATCATCTGCAGTTCTGCTCCGGTTCATGTTAGCCTGGAGAATTCGGGTCATTTCGCAAGTTTTTTGGCATTGTCTAGAGCGTCCCTGAAGACACTGCATCGCCCTGATCCGGGCACATGGTCGTACTGCGCCCTGTCCTGGTCTTTGCCCGCCTCTCTGCAAAGCATACAGCTTTCTGCGGCTACACACTCCTTTGCCTTGTGATCGGCCATGCCACACTTGTAGCAAAGCCTGCTTCTGTCAGGGCCCTTGCAGATCCGGGCAGCGTGCCCGTACCCGAGGCACTTGAAGCACCGGGACACTACCACCCTTTGACGTACCCTGCAGCTGACCCACCCGATCTTGATGTGCTGTGACTTGAGTAGTTGGCTAGCTGCTTTAGAGTTTAGCTCAACGATCGCCATTTTCAGCCCTCTGGTATTGGCTTTCGTGGTCCAGATCTTCAGGGTTCCAGCGAGGTCCGGGATATCCCTTTTGATCGCTTCTTCTACTTCCTGGTCAGTGGTATGGCTGTCGAGGTCCCTGATCTCTAAGGTGACCTTCGGTTCCAGTTGGCGGACAGTCGCTTTATCCCCTAGGATGTTTTTTAAGGCGTCCCCGAAGGCTGACTTATCTTTGGTCTTGCTGCCAAGCTCCAGGAGCACGTCACCCGACATTGTTTGCCGTATCGACTTTACCTCAGCCTCTGTGTCTTCAGGTTTGGCCTTCCTTCGAATTTCGCCGAGCACCTCCGCGTAGGTTCTCCCTCCGGTCGGTCTGATCAGAAGGGCCTCTAGGCGCGGCTTTGTATGCCTTTTTTCCTTCTTCTTCCTCTGGCTGGAAGCTGTCTCGCGTGCGCCCGGCGTCTGTGCGGATGTTGTCTCCGATGTCTCCTTTGGCTTGCGCTGTCTTTTTGTGACGTCCGTCCAGGTGGAAGCCTCGAGTGTTTCTTCTTTTTTCTTTTTTTCCACCTTGCGCTCAGCTGGGCTCGACGCTGCCCTCTTCTGACTCCCCGCGGAAGTCGTGCTGTCTTTCGTCGGAGCTCTGGTTGTCTGTAGCTCACTCTTCTTCAGTTCTGCTGCTTTCCACCCATTTCTGTGCGAGAGTATGCCGCTTAGAGATTTCTCTAGCTGTGAGAGGCCGTTCTTGATGTCCATGCTCATATTTCGCTGCCGTTCGGAAGCTTGCTTCATTATCTTTAGGACGGTCTTGCACTTCAGGTACTCCTCTTCCTCGTTACGCCTCAGTTTGGTGATTGTCTCTTCGAGGAAGGCTCAACAACAACAACAACAACAACAACAACAACAACAACAACAACAACAACAACAACAACAACAACAACAACAACAACAACAACAACAACAACAACAACAACAACAACAACAACAACAACAACAACAACAACAACAACAACAACAACAACAACAACAACAACAACAACAACAACAACAACAACAACAACAACAACAACAACAACAACAACAACAACAACAACAACAACAACAACAACAACAACAACAACAACAACAACAACAACAACAACAACAACAACAACAACAACAACAACAACAACAACAACAACAACAACAACAACAACAACAACAACAACAACAACAACAACAACAACAACAACAACAACAACAACAACAACAACAACAACAACAACAACAACAACAACAACAACAACAACAACAACAACAACAACAACAACAACAACAACAACAACAACAACAACAACAACAACAACAACAACAACAACAACAACAACAACAACAACAACAACAACAACAACAACAACAACAACAACAACAACAACAACAACAACAACAACAACAACAACAACAACAACAACAACAACAACAACAACAACAACAACAACAACAACAACAACAACAACAACAACAACAACAACAACAACAACAACAACAACAACAACAACAACAACAACAACAACAACAACAACAACAACAACAACAACAACAACAACAACAACAACAACAACAACAACAACAACAACAACAACAACAACAACAACAACAACAACAACAACAACAACAACAACAACAACAACAACAACAACAACAACAACAACAACAACAACAACAACAACAACAACAACAACAACAACAACAACAACAACAACAACAACAACAACAACAACAACAACAACAACAACAACAACAACAACAACAACAACAACAACAACAACAACAACAACAACAACAACAACAACAACAACAACAACAACAACAACAACAACAACAACAACAACAACAACAACAACAACAACAACAACAACAACAACAACAACAACAACAACAACAACAACAACAACAACAACAACAACAACAACAACAACAACAACAACAACAACAACAACAACAACAACAACAACAACAACAACAACAACAACAACAACAACAACAACAACAACAACAACAACAACAACAACAACAACAACAACAACAACAACAACAACAACAACAACAACAACAACAACAACAACAACAACAACAACAACAACAACAACAACAACAACAACAACAACAACAACAACAACAACAACAACAACAACAACAACAACAACAACAACAACAACAACAACAACAACAACAACAACAACAACAACAACAACAACAACAACAACAACAACAACAACAACAACAACAACAACAAATTTTATTATTCAATTATTTTTTTTTTCTTTATTTTTTTTTTTTCATTTTATTATTTTTTTATATTATTTCATTTCTACAAGCAACATTGTGGATCATCTCCACTGATCTCTATACTACACTGGATGGCGTATCCCGTGTAAAATCTTTGTGCCGAATTGAAGCTATGTGGCAGCCATGTTGTTTGCAGTAAATTTGTCAATTTTAGTGGGAGATTCCAATAATAATGCGAAAATTTTGATTGAAAACGATGTAAATTGGTTGAAAAACGGATATTATTAAAAAGTTGTGTATTGTGAACATTTAATTTCACTTCCAGGATTCCTACGCTGACACTTCCATGCTCTTTTTTTCACAGACCGCTGTTGATTTCCTACATTCTGTTTGTTTTTTAAAACCCTTTCCAAAAGCTGCGAAATATCTGAATCAGCAATAGCATCCAAGCATACAAGACCTGACTCCGGAATTGCCCTAGTTCTACGTAATTCACTTACCACGTCTTTCAATGTGCGAATTTTCCTCCTTAAACGACCAATATGTTGTTTATGAACCTTGGATTCTTTTTGCAGCTGTGTTAATTTATTTTGCGTATGAAAAAGCTTACGTTTCAAGCTTTTTGGAGATGGTTCGTACGAATGATCATGCAGCAAAATGTGTTTGCGTCTTGGCGTACTTGGTGTTTGAGGAGCATCTTTACGTATCAGGGTTGTCGGTGTTTTAAGTACAGAAGTTGTACTGGTAACTTGCTCCACAGGTGCTGGTGTCTCTGAATTTGTGCAATGCAAGTCCCTGGGAGAATCACAGATTTCTATACTCTGTTCCATTTGCGATATAACACTTCCAGTGTCTTCCATGTTGGTACCCTCGTCTGTGAGATGTTCCGGACTTGTAGCGTCACTTCTAAGTTTACGATATTTTGCAACGGAGAATGGTTCCAGTGACGGACGCTTCAGAGACTTAGGTTTCAATTGTACATCTGTGTAGTAAAAAGAATGTCAGTTACATGCAAATTGAATAAAAAAAAAACCAAAAATTTCATGAAGAGAAATTAGTGAACCAATAAAAATATTGTTGCAGTACTGTATACTGAATACAGTAAAGCTTTTTAATGGCTTTCAATCACTTTTTTTCACGTTATACTCTAAAATTATACTATACGCCATGCATAAAAATATTCCATGCACTGTACCTTTGAAGGGCTTGAATATAGAAGGTCTTGCATTTGGTTTTAGGCGCCGATAGCCAGTATTAGCCACGGTATAAAAGCAATTCTCCTTAAAATGATCGCTGCAAAGTACGCTTTACTTGTCCGGGATGTAATTTTTTAACTTAGCTGCTTCTATCCACTCCGTCAGTAGTCCTGGATTCTCCAGAGGAAATCTAGAATGAAACGTTAAAAAGTGTACATTTTCAAATGTGTGATACAGTGATCGAGAAAGGCTTATTCTTTAGAACAAAAATACTTGCATATGCTGCTCGTTTCAGTGTCAATATTTACTCTCGATTTTTGTGAGATTTAAAAATATTAACTTTGATTAATAGTATTGAGGTACTGTCTGTGATATATCTATACACATTCGTTAAATCTCAATTTTTAAATTTTGATCCAATTTGCAGAGTAATATCTCTTACTTTCGGAACGAAAGGTGTTTTTCCGTCCCTTTGGCAGCATGGCAATAGGCACAGGTGAGTTTATAATCACCAAATAAACTTGGAATGCTTCCAGCAAGCAGCATCACCCGGGTATCTTTTCTGTCGAAACATTCCTCTTTAAAATGCTCTGAGCAGAGCCTGCTGCTGTTCGTCGGGATAAAAGATGATCCTAACTTCATTCTTTGCAGCCACACTTTGAGAAGTTCTCCTTCTTTCAAAGGAAATCTAAATAAAAATAAATTACATAGTTATTTCGTATAGTGCATTAATCCGGATGGATCTGCGCATATAATTCCAAATGACTCGTGAACAAACAATAGGTACACATAACCTCTTAGCTTTTTACGTAGATATGCGTGTGATACTTACTTATGAAGTGTCCTGCCTTTCACCCCACCTTTCTTTCCACAATATTTGCATACGAGTACCATTATCACGTCTTATTTTTGCTTATCGTGGCGAGTTACGAACTTTTTAATCTTCACATGAGTATAACCGATTTCGCGAGTCGCCATATTGTATTTGACAAAAGTACTACAAGCAACATGGCTTCTAATCGGCACAAGCGGCCTATAAGAATACGCCATCCAGTGTAGTATAGAGATCAGTGATCATCTCGGTCCTACGTGTTATTCAACGACAGAATTTTCAACAGGGTAGTTATTTTTTCAGCGTTACAATTTGACTGCATCTCCAATAGCGAGGCAGGCTGTTGTTTCGTTTATTTTTTTAACTCTACGACAAGTCATTAAGGGAGGGCCCTACTGAAATTTCGACAAAAAGCAGTTTTTCATTTTTCAATTGGCCGAAAGATATTCAATCTAAAAAGTAATACTATCAATTCTAGATTATGGTAGAATACATTTTTAAACAAAATCTCAGTCTCCTGCGATGAAAGTGTATGCGCAGGGAACCTTTCGCAGAATTTATTCTCCGCAGCGCTGCGAAAGGTCTCCTGCGCATACACTTTCATCGCAGAAGACTGAGATTTTGTTGAAGGATATATTCTACCATAATCTAGAATTGGTCGTATTACTTTTTAGATTGGATATTTTTGGCCGATTGAGAAATAAAAAACTGCCTTTTGTCAAAATTTCAGTAGGGTCCTCCCTCAAATGATTTCTTTTTGGACATTTTGTAGGATAAAAACACAATTTACCTACAAAATTCAATGAATATATTGAAGATGATTATAAGGAAATGACACTTTATTCATATTAACATATGTGACATGTGTAATAATTAATCAAATATAATACATTATGCATATTGGAATACATTTCACTCATTTAGCCTTCACTACATAACACTGAGGTTATGTTAACCCTATAACATTGGGTTGATATAAACCAATGGGTTTGCGGGTATAATTTCTCTTATTTATATTGAATAATAATGAATTGAATCCACGTCATAGTTTTTATAGCAATAATATTAGTTAATAATTAATTATCAAGTATCGTTAAATAAATTATTACAATACCTGATAACTCACTTGTACTACATTCTAACTGTAGAGGATAGATTGCACTGAATCATTTCAGTAAGACGAACATGCGTAGAATGAATCGAAAACTCATCAAAAATGAGATAACATATCGAGCTCTGAATTAGGAAGTCTTTTTGATGGCAGAAAAAAGACTTCTTTAAGACTTCAAAAAATTTATATCTTACATAAGAAATTTAGAAGAGTTCTTATTTCGAATTTCTTCAAATTGATGTCCGTAAGAGATCTTATGCGCAGCTCTAAAAGAAGTCTCTAGGAAGAATTCTTGGAGACATCTTTCTGAGGTTTGTGCTATCCGAGTATTTTCCTTCCTGCTGGAAACGTGCCTTTATTCACCCTCTTCTAAAGGTGAATCTACCTCAGTCACCCACTGATACCCGTCCAATAGCTAATCTATACGAATTGTCGCAGATATTTGAACCCGTTGTGCACACTCAAATTCTGAATTTTATCAATACGCACAACTTATTTGATCCGCGTCAGTCTGGATATAGAGAGGGCTTCAGCACGCAGACGGCATTGCTAAGGCTGTGCCACGATGTTAGGCGAGGTGTAGACGATAGATGTGTCACGATTCTGGTGTTCTTCGATTTTAGTAAGGCGTTCGATACTGTGGGACATCTCCTGCTTCTAACTAAACTCAAGAAATATGGCCTCTCAAATGGTGTTTTACGCTGGATCTTTTCGTACCTCACCGGTCGCTCGCAAGCGGTCATTGATCACCTCGGTAACTGTTCCAATTGGTTGCGTACCACCTCTGGTGTTCCTCAAGGTTCAGTTCTTGGTCCCATACTTTTTTCATTGTTTATCAATGACATTGGCGCTGGCTTACAATATACTCACCATCTTATATTCGCTGATGACACGCAAATTTACCTATCATGTCCACCATCTGAACTTGATACTGGTGTAGCCAAAATTACGCATGACGTTAATGTGATTGCTAATTACGCAACAGCCAACGGGCTAAAACTTAATATTGGAAAATCGAAAATCCTGATTCAGGGTAGTGGCACGTTCATCAACCGCTTAGACTTCGACAATCTTCTCCGTATCTCAGTGCGGGGCACGGTGATCCCGTATGTTGAGGAGGTTCGCAATCTAGGGGTCATAATGCGGTCAAATCTCTCCTGGCGTAGCCATGTTATGGCAATCTCTAGTAAAGTTAACTATGCGCTCCATCGGCTGAAATACCACCGTCACGCCCTGTCTGTGGAGCTCAAATCGTCGCTAATCAGAACACTTATTTTCCCGCTTGTCGACTATTGTAGTTTAGTCTTCAACGACTTATCGAGTGAACTTAACCTGGTCCTACAACGGCTCATAAGCAGCACTATCAGATTTATTTTTAACTTACGCAAAGATGAGCATATAACGCCTTACCGTAGGCGGCTTGGTTGGCTGACAGTCCGGTGCAGGCGCCCTTACTTTCTCGGTATAATGATGTTTAACATCAATCGCGGAGTCGTTCCGAACTATCTGTCTGAACTATTTCAGCGCGCCGTGCCTTCCGACAGGCATATGCTGCGTCCAGGCTCATTGGATTTTTATCGGGTCCCAGCACACCGTACAGTTACCTATCGTAACTCGTTTCACTTGACAGCTATGTATTTTTGGAACTCGCTACCTCCGGATATTGTCTCTTCCCCTTCGATAGGTGTTCTCAAAAGTAGACTTTTTACTTTTCTTTTTGCATCCGATACTGAATCGACTTGAGCGACATGGTGCATGTATAGTCCCTGATGTGACTACCACCGTCTGTGCTCATACTCTGCTAGCCTTGTCTGCATTTCTATCTCTTAAGTACTAGTCTTTACTCTCGTGTGTGTATTTAGTTTGGCGTTTCCTCTGTTTTAACTTTATTTTATTATTTATGGTGTGTTTATTTTTATTTTTATTTTCAATTTCAATTTTTGATTTTAATTTTAATTTTTAATTCTTAATTTTATTTTTAACTTTTATCTTTTAATTTGTATCTATTTTGATCAGTGTGTATCATATTTACCCTATTCTACTAGCCTGCCTGTATTTTATATCTTTCTACATTCTGTTACTTTTATTTTTCTTACTTTTGTCTCAATCAATCATTGTAATTATTTTATTCTTTAGTACGCTTTATTTTATTTTATTTTATTTCATTACCTTATACGCCTGTTATTACCCATACGCTTTATTTTATTTTATTACCTGCTTGTATGTATCTTTCTCCAGGCAATATCTCGAATTTGTATATTATGTATTTCATTTTTATTTTTATTTTTATTTTCATTTTCATTTTATTTTTATTTTTATGTTTATTTTTATTTTCATTTGTAATACCTATTTTTCTTGATATTTTATTTTTATATTAACGTATGGGATTGTATTTCTTGCGCTACTTGTTATATATCGACTATTTAACTCCGCTTACTTCTACCTTCTGCTTAATCTTGTACTATCTGCTATCTTTCCATCTCTGTTACACTTACGCACAAATTTTTGATGCTAATAGTTAGTTTAGTGTTGAATATTGTTATATACTTGTTGCCAAATTTGCCCCTAAGTTGTCTAGGGGATAATAAATTCAATCAATCAATCAGTCGGTCCGTCGGTCCGTCCGTCCGTCCGTCCGTCCGTCCGCCCGTCCGTCCGTGCATCCGTCCGTCCGTCAGCCCGTCCGTCCGTCCACCCGCCCGTCCGTCCGTCCGTCCGTCGCCCCCCCCCCTTCCCCGCTCCCTCCCCCTGCCCCTGCCCCTCCCCCTCCCCCTCCCCCTCTCCCTCTCCGTCCGTCCGTACAGCTTTATTGCGGCTATGCCATGATGTGAGACAGGGAGTTGACAACAGATGTGTCACTATCCTAGTACTGTTCGACTTCAGTAAGGCGTTTGACACAGTGGACCACCTCCGTCTCCTCGTTAAACTCAGAAATCTAGGCTTCTCTGAATGCGCGTTACGTTGGATTCTTTCCTATCTTTCCGGTCGCTCACAAGCGGTTGTGAGCGACCATGGTGATTGCTCTGCCTGGCTCAGCACGTCGTCGGGGGTTCCTCAAGGCTCTGTCCTTGGCCCGCTACTGTTCAGCCTATTTATTAATAACATAGGTGCTGATCTGCTCTATACACAACACCTGATCTTTGCGGATGACACTCAGATCTACCTTGCGTGTCCGCCATCTGAGCTTGTGACTGGTTTAGCTAAAGTCACCCATGATGTGAATGTCATAGCGAACTACGCGGCGACCAACGGGTTGAAACTTAATCTGAGCAAGTCGAAAGTTCTCATACAGGGTAGCGGCACGTTTATTAATCGCATAGATTTTCTCAACCTACCTCCGATCACAGTGAACGGGACTGTGCTCCCCTACGTTGACGAAGTGCGTAACCTGGGTGTCATAATGCGATCCAACCTCTCCTGGCGGGGCCATGTTATGGCGATTTCTAACAAGGTGAATTTTGCACTCTATAGGCTTAAATATCATCGCCATGCTTTGTCCCAGGAGCTGAAATCTTCTCTTGTTGTGTCCCTTATTTTTCCTATTATCGACTATTGTTGCCTTGTTTTTAATGATTTATCGTGTGAACTCAACCTTGTGCTTCAGCGGCTAGTTAACCATGCTATAAGATTTATTTTCGACTTGCGTAGGGATGACCTTACTCCCTTTCGTAGACGGCTTGGCTGGCTTACGGTTCGATCCAGGCGTCTCTATTTTTTAGGAATCATGACTTTTAACATCGTCCATGGGGCTGCCCCGGCATACTTGTCTGAGCTTTTCTGTCGCTCTCCGCCCTCTGAGGGTCGCTTACTTCGTCCTTCCTCAGTTGGGTTCTTTGTCATCCCTGTCCATCGCACGGTTACGTTGCGCAATTCCTTCCACCTATCAGCTGCCTACTTTTGGAACTCACTACCGTCTGAGATTGTCGCCTCGTCTTTCTTAGGGGTGTTTGAGAGTAGGCTTTTTACCTATCTCTTCGCGCGTGATACTGGATCGACCTAGCCTCATAGCCAAGCTCCTACTTTTACTACTCCCACTACTATTAAGTCTGCTATTGCTATTTTTCCTACTTCTACTGAGTCCGCATTTACTTTTAATTCTTGTTAGTGAATGTATTCTACTACTTTTTAATTTTTATTTTATCATACCTTATTTTATTCTTACTTTATTTTTATCATTATACTTATTTTATTTTTTACTATATTTCTTATTATTAATTTTTTATCATTATACTTTACCATTATTTATTTATTGTTTTTACTTTACTACTACCTTATACATGTTATTTTTACTATGTTTCTCATTTTTAATTCTTTAGTCCTTGCTTCTATTTCGCTGTATGCATTCTTCCGTATGATCATGTTAGCATTATATTTTGTGCTCTATTCCATGTTTATTTTTCTTTTTCATATGTCTATGTACTTATCATGTTGTTATTTCCCCTAAGGTGCTCCAGGGCATATTAATAAACCAATCAATCAATCAATCAATATCCCTCTCCCTCTCCCTCTCCCTCTCCCTCTCCCTCTCCCTCTCCCTCTCCCTCTCCCTCTCCCTCTCCCTCTCCCTCTCCCTCTCCCTCTCCCTCTCCCTCTCCCTCTCCCTCTCCCTCTCCCTCTCCCTCTCCCTCTCCCTCTCCCTCTCCCTCTCCCTCTCCCTCTCCCTCTCCCTCTCCCTCTCCCTCTCCCTCTCCCTCTCCCTCTCCCTCTCCCTCTCCCTCTCCCTCTCCCTCTCCCTCTCCCTCTCCCTCTCCCTCTCCCTCTCCCTCTCCCTCTCCCTCTCCCTCTCCCTCTCCCTCTCCCTCTCCCTCTCCCTCTCCCTCTCCCTCTCCCTCTCCCTCTCCCTCTCCCTCTCCCTCTCCCTCTCCCTCTCCCTCTCCCTCTCCCTCTTCCTCTCCCTCTCCCTCTCTGAATACCAAGCTGCAAAGGCTGCAAAGGCTTCTAAACTGTTGTGTGCGATTCGTCTGTGGAGTGCCTAGGGATCAGCATATCACACCCTTTCGGCGACAGTTAGGTTGGCTGCTAGTCAGGGACAGACGGCTGTACTTTCTATTGTCGTTATTTTATTCTCTCTTGCGTACTGGCTGCCCTGACTACCTGCGCGAATTTTTCATCGAGCGTTTGCCTGGAGCTTATGGGTCCCAGCGCCGTGTGCGTGGGGAGTTTGTCCTACCGCACTTTTCCACAGAAGCGCGCCGCCGTGCTTTTGCAGTACAAGCGGTCAAGGCCTGGGAGGCCCTTCCGACTGAGGTTAAGAGTGCGTTCACAGTCGCGTCGTTCAAGTCCAGGCTCTATAAGCACCTCTTTGATTCCGAAGCTGTACGGGGGGACGTCCTGTTCTACTGAACTTTGCTCCGCATACTTTCTTCCCCTCTCTGCTTCGTCTTGCTGCTACTTCTGCCTCGCTCGTATGTCATTTTTCGCTTACTCTTACAATATGTCGCCTTACTGCACTCTATTCCGCTCTCGCTGTTTTTGCTTTTATCTGTGTATTATGTACCTGATTGTTCTTGTGTTACTTTATTTTACTCTCTTTATTTTTATTCTATTTGTTATTGTTACTCTATTTATTTATTTTTTATCTTGCTGTACTCAATTTTATTTCGTCTTACTATTTTTATTTCTATTATTCTTTATGACCTTACTCTGTTTTATCTTATCTTACTGTTATATTACTCTATTTTACTTACGTATTTTATTTTATACTACTTTACTCTATCTCATCTCACTCTTACCACACTTTTATGTTATACTCTTAGCTCACTTTTATTTTATTTTATACTCCTAGCTCGCTTAATTTTATTTTATTCTACGTTACTCTATTGTTGTCTTACTCTTACTTTACTTTATTTTATTCTACCTATTCTACCCACTCTATGTCTTGTTCTACTTTTGTTACTCAACTGTATGTTCGCTTATTATTTTTACTCCTTATTGTATCTTCGCGCGTCTCGCCCCTATGTATGTATCATTTGTCCAACATTGCCATGGACATTAATAAATTATCTATCTATCTATCTATCTCTCTCTCTAGTCTATATAAATCGGAGAATGCCTGTGCAGCTACTCCAGTTGAAGGACCGTGTACTACGGAGCTTTCCAACTCTCAAGCCTAAGCAAGTTTGGATTGCGGATGCTGCAGTATTTATCAGAAAGGACCCTAACTCCAGGGCCATCAAAGTGATGCCGTCCACCGACTTATCTCAGCTTTCGATTCGACTTGATGTAGAACCGCCCTGTCTGTCGCCGCTGCTGCGAACTGATGCCTGCTTGTCTACGTTGAATGTCTGCTGTATCAATGCGCAATCTCTTCCGGCTCACTTTGATGAGTTCAATGAGTATTTCAGACTCAATTCATACCATATTATTGCGGTGACGGAAACCTGGTTAAATGCCCGCATTGTTGATCAGCAAGTAGCTTTACCTTCTTACTCTTTAATTCGGATAGACCGGAGAGGACGGCATGGTGGGGGCGTTGCTCTCTATGTGGCCCATGGTCTGTGTGCGAAGGTGGTTGCCTCATCAGCTGACCTTAATTGCGACGGTGTCCCTGAGTTTCTCATCGCAGAAGTCTGGGGTGTGTCTCGACCTAAAATCCTCATTGCTGTTGTCTATAGGCCACCCAAGGTCGGTCACCTGAACATCTTTGAGAATGAGTTATCTGCTTTGGTACCTGGCTACAAATTCGTCTGTGTCATGGGCGACTTCAATGCTGATATAATGTCCTCTACGTATGATGCTAACCATCTGAAGGACTTTATTGCGTCGCAGGGATTGAACATCGTGCCACTGCAGCCAACGCATCATACGGGGACGTCTGATACTTGGCTGGACATCTTTGCAGTGAGTGACATAAATTCCATCGGGGCCTGGGGCCAAAGTGCTCAGCCTTTTCTCTCGGGTCATGACCTGATCTATGTTTGTGTAAAGTACTATACTAGTGGTCGTGAACCACGCGTCATTCGTTACTGTTCATGGGATGATGCTGACACAAATGCTGCCGCGGGTGTCTTATCGACATTTGACCAAACTAGGTTTGCAGGTTTGAGCAGTGTAAATGAGCAACTTGAGCTGCTCAGCGGAGTCGTGAAGGACATCATGGAGTGTGCAGTCCCAGTTCGTGAGATCACTGTTAGACGACCGCCTGCGCCGTGGTTAACATCTAATTTAAGGGGCTTAATGAGGGAAAGAGATGCTTGTTATAGAACGTTTAAGCGCACTAAGGCCAGCAGGGTATATGATAAATACGTCGAACTGCGTAGGAAAGTAAAAAGGCACTTACTTGATGCTAGATCCGGTCATATTCAGGCTAGGTTTGATTGTGGAGGTAATAGCCGTGTGTTCTGGAGGGAGATTGACAGGCTTGATATAACGAAGAAATCTAACACAGCAATTCCGGTCAACCTCTCTCTAGATGCATTAAACGCGTATTTTAATCCTGCCCCTTCTGTACCATCGCCAGTTTCAATACCTAGTACTGAAACTTCTGACGCTGCTACTCGTCGATGTACTGATGAGTTCAGTTTCAGTCAAACTGATGCCGTTGTGGTAGGTGATGCGTTGGCAAGGGTGGTTACGCGTGCGTGTGGCCCAGATGGAATGCCCATTCAAACCTTCAAAGCGTTCAAATCATTGTTATTGCCGATAATAGTTATACTCATCAACACGTCGCTGGGTAGCGGAGTCTTTCCAGCCAACTGGAAGTCCTCCTTTGTAACCCCGGTGCCTAAGGTGCGTAACCCTGAAACGTATGCTGACTTCCGCCCCATCTCATTGTTATGTGCTCTCTCTAAAGTGCTTGAGCGGATAGTGTACGACCAACTCACGTGCTTCCTTACGAGTAATAGTCTACTTGACCCACGGCAAACCGGGTTCCGCGAGGGTATGGGGACCCAGACTGCTGTTTTGCGGCTTACGGATGACTGCCGTCTTGCAATAGATGAGCGCATGGTCACCGTGTGTGTCTTTCTCGATTTCTCGAAGGCATTTGATACGGTGGACCATAAGCTGTTGATGCGCAAATTATGTAATTTCGGGGTTACAGGGGTTAGAGCTGAGTGGATTAACTCATATCTAAGTGGCCGGACTCAAGCTGTGCGGGTGTCGGAAGGGGATATGTCGGGTTGGCTTCCTCGGCACTTGGGGATTCCTCAGGGCAGCGTTCTGGGTCCTCTTCTCTTTTCGTTATTCATAGATGACTTGCCTAACTGCTTACGCCACTGTTCACACCTGCTCTACGCTGATGATATGGTGATTTACGATAAATGCTTACCGGAACGCTTATGTTGAGGCTCTGCAGCTTGTGAATGATGACATTGAGAGAGTGGCAAAGTGGTGCCTATGTAACAACTTGATGCTGAATGCTGGAAAGACCAAGGCGCTTGTGGTGGGTAGTGCAAGATATGTAAACATCTTAAGCAATCAGTTGCTTCCTAATCTTGTTCTGTATGGGGAGCCGATTGAGTTGGTTTCTTCCTTTCGATATCTTGGGGCTGTTCTGGATAGCTCGTTGTCGTGGGCTGAGCATATCTCTCAGGTATGCAGGAGATCTGCAAGCAGTTTGTATCGCATTAGATTGGTCGGTCATCGTCTGAGTCAAACGCTAAAACGCCGCCTCGTAGTCGCTTTGGTCTTTCCGCACTTTGACTACTGCGCTGCCGCACTTACCAACTTGTCCGGGGGTCTTGAGAGGAAGCTGTTGGTTTCAGTTAATAACTGTGTTCGGTTCTTACTGCACTTGCCTCGCACTGCTCACATATCAAACCACAGACGTAGCCTTGGCTGGCTTGAGCCACGCAATCGGCGGCGCTTCTTTTTGGGGTGTCTGTTTTACAAAGCTCTGTGCTTAGGCATGCCAAACCTATTTGCTGACCAGCTGCGCCTCCACGCGGTTGTGAATCGACGTCGGAATTTGTTACGGACGGACTCGCTTCGCCCTTCTCTAGTACGCACCGCGACATATCAGAATTCGTTCATAGTCTCGGGTATACAATTCTGGAATTCCTTGCCGCGTGAAATTACAACTGCTTCGACCTTGCCGATATTTCGCACTCGATGCTTTCGGCATTTACTGTTGGAAGAGGAGCGGGAAGCGGGTCCCTCTGCTGTGTAGAAATATATTCTGCTTTGCCTCGCAGACGCTCGTTCATGTTACTATATTATTATATTATTGCGTTATCAGTTGTTCATTGTTTTTATAGATAATTTATCATCATGTTATTACTTAATTAATTCGAATCAATTTGTTTTACTCGAGTCGCTTAGCATGTAGTGGTTACCTTGCCTTATCTTATCTTATTTTGTTCTATTTTATTTTATTCTAATTTACTTTATTTTTACTTGATGCTTTCCATTCTTTCGATTACTTTATTTTTATTTTCTTTTTGCTGTAAGGTGTATTGCTTATATTACTTGATAAGGTCTATTGTTAACTATCTGCATTGTGTATAATCTGCTTTGATATTATGTATATGTCTGTGGTCCTTAAGGGGATACTCCAGGATCAATAAAATATTCTCTCTCTCTCTCTCTCTCTCTCTCTCTCTCTCTCTCTCTCTCTCTCTCTCTCTCTCTCTCTCTCTCTCTCTCTCTCTCTCTCTCTCTCTCTCCTTGCAAATATAATTGTAATAATCAATAAACTATTTCTATTTCTATTTCTCTCTCTCTCTCTCGCTCGCTCTCTCTCTATCTCTGTGAGTACTGCCTGTCACGTATCTGTTCACTCTACCTATTTTTGGTCTTTTCTGCCGCAAAGTGCCCTCGGGCCTTCTTTTATTACAGATCTATGCACGCTACTAGTTGCACTTTTTCTTCATATTGGTGTTAATTGGCTGTCTGCTGTGGATTTTGGCTGTGAAGTGGACCTTTACCTTTTGCTCTGGCCCTAACCTCATTTTTGGATTTCACTTGTCTCCTTGGATTTGGCTTGTCACCTGGCCTGCGCATGCGCTTCTCTTGCCGTTCTTCTCTCTACTAGACAAGTCACATGGGACAGCCTAGCTTCAGCTGACCGCTTCGTTTGTTTACATCAGTGCGGCGCGGGACCTTTAACATTCGTATGTCTCGGAAATGCTTCAGATGTCACCGTGTTATTGCTGGCCAGTCGCTCACCTGTATAGTCTGCAAGCGTGAGTTCCATCCGGGCTGTAGTACGTCCTACCTAGCTTATAAAACTGCTAATCCGTGTTGCAAGGTAGGCTTAGCTAGCGAAGAGATAGGTGATCATAGTGATATTGAGTTATTAGCTATGGATAAAGCCACGATTGATAAGATGGTTGATGCCATCAATCGTTTAAATACTATTAATAAGGAGCTAGCTGCTGTTATTGCTCGTCAGACTGAAATAAACAGCACCTTAGCTGACAAACTAGGTTGCTTACCGGAGCTAGTTGCGAAGGTAGATAAGCATGACGAAGTGATTGCTAGCCTTGTGTCCACCAACGCGCAAATCATGCATGATTTAGAAATTATAAAGGCATCATCGTCCTCGCAGCCTTCTCATCAGTCAGCTGAAATTATCTTGGCCGGTATTCCGCTTTCTGCAACTGATGTACCTAGATCAGTAGTACAGAAGGTTTTCACAGCGTTAGGAATCCCTGAGCTTATCGGCGAGGTACTGGATATTCGTCCTCTGGTCAGGAAAACTACATCTGCAGTCAGAGTCTTCCCGGTAATGTCCGCTGCTGCCTCTACGTCCACTTCTACTTCGGTCCCTGCTAACTTTAAATCGCTTATAGTCGTTTTGAGATCATCTTTGGTGCGTGATCAGGTCATCTCTATGAAACGAGCCAAGCCTGTTTTACTAGTTAATGAGGTCTTCTCTACAAATTCTTATCCGGGAAGAAAGTATTTGTAAACGAGTTTCTCCCTTCTGCGACTTATGCGTTGCTTTGTCGGACGAAGACTAGGGCTGCTGAACATAATTATAAATATGTTCGGTTCAAATCATCAGCTATTCGAGTTCGTAAGGCCGATGGCTCGCCTGTCATCACCATCAATTCTGATGACGATTTGGCTAAGCTTATATGACTCCCAACTGTGCATAACCATTCCATTGTACCTTCGTATTCTAGTATTAAGATAGCTCAATTCAATGCTAACTCTTTGTTAGCGCATTTTAATTTGGTCAAGGCTCACCTGTCCACTAATTTTTATCATGTTATCTCCATCTCGGAGACCTGGCTTCACTCGCATGTACCTGATAGTTTGGTGGAGCTTGACAATTATGTGCTCATTAGAAACGATAGAGAGGGCAGACAGGGGGGTGGTGTAGCGTGTTATGTGCATAACTCTTTAAAAGTCAAGGTCTTAGCTACTTTCCCTAGTCAATTTTCCAATGCACCAGAATTTTTAATCTTAGATTTACGTTATGTCAATGAGAGGCCACTTTTATTTTCGTCTATGTATAGAAGGCCTAAAGGTTTACTTTTTAATGATTTTATGTTATCCTTTGGGAGATTTGCTTTTGCGTACGAAAACATTATTATAAGTGGCGACTTGAATTGCAATTTACTCAGTGCTAACGTTGAAGCAACTTACCTGCGGGAGCTTGTCGCATCTCATGCGTTGCATATTGTAGAGTCACCGGCTACGCATCACACTTCGACGTCTGACTCTTGGCTGGATGTCTTTATTACGGATATTGTAGAAAAAGTTTGTGGATTTTCAAAGACTGATGCTCCATTTATTGCGGGGCATGACTTAATTGAGTTCTCCTTCAAACTTAATGTTGTCTGCCCCCGGAACAGAACCATATCTCGTCGTAATGTCAAGAACTTTAACGCGGTAGGTTTCCTCGATGAGCTTGCACTGAGACTCGAAGCGGGCAACTTTGACCCGCCAGTACATGGTGTCGAGCCTGTTTGCATTGAACGCCTTGCTGATTTTATAAATAGCTCTATTTCTGCTACTACTGATCATTTTGCACCGATGCAGACGTTCCGCGTTACCAAATCCTATGCGCCCTGGTTAACTACTGAGCTAAAATCGCGCATTCGTGAAAGAAACTCTTTATATAAACAGGCCAAGCGTTCGGGATGTGTGCTGGGTTTCGCCATCTACAGACAGTATCGCGATCGTCTCTCGGGTGACATGCGTCGTGCTGCTGATGACAATACGCGTCTTAGACTATCGGCTGTAACTAGTAGCTCCAAGCTTTGGGTAGAGCTGGCCAATTTAGGTCTTGTTCGACCTCGCCTAACTTCTCCGCTTACTTTTTTTTCTGAAGAGGAGCTGAACCTCGCATTTGTGGCGATTTGTAATGCCACCCCTAGCTGCACGGCGGATGATTCTGCTGATCTTTTAGCTTCAATGGATGGCCTACCATCGTCTAATACTTTATTTCAATTCACACCAGTGAGTGCGGAGTATGTCTCTCATCTGATTAGGTCGACCATCAAGCCTTCGCATGCTGCGGGTCCTGACGGGATTTCCCTGTTCATCATTCATCAGGCTCTACCGTGCCTCTGTGTTGCGCTCGCGGCTCTGTTTAATAACTGTTTGATGCACGGTTATTTTCCATCGTGCTGGAAACGGGCATTTATCCGCCCTCTCTTAAAGATAAATCCGCCGCTCTCGCCCTCTGATACTCGCCCTATTGCGAATCTTTGCGAACTATCTAAGATCTTTGAGCGCGTGGTGCATAGTCAGATTCTTGAATTTGTTAAGGCAAACAACATCTTCGATCCGCGTCAATCGGGTTACAGGGAAGCCTTTAGTACTCAGACAGCGCTACTACGGCTGTGCCATGATGTGAGGCGAGGTGTTGACAACAGATGGGTTACTATTTTAGTGCTTTTTGACTTCAGCAAGGCGTTTGATACTGTGAGTCATCACCGGCTCCTTACTAAACTCAGAAAGCTCGGTTTTACCGAAGTTGTGTTGCGTTGGATTTTCTCTTATCTGTCAGGCCGCATGCAAGCAGTGGTAAATGATCGTGGTGACTACTCCTCTTGGTTAGGTACGTCTTCGGGGGTTCCTCAAGGCTCAGTTCTTGGTCCGTTGCTCTTTTCTCTCTTCATAAATGATATCGGAGCTGACCTTTCACATACACAACACCTTATTTTTGCTGATGACACGCAAATTTGTCTTTCATGCCCACCGTCAGAGCTCGACAATGGATTGGCTAGGGTCGCGCATGATGTAAGTGTAATTGCTAATATGCTGCGGCTAACGGGTTAAGACTTAATCTTGCTAAATCTAAAGTGCTAATTCAGGGTAGCGGTGTGTTCATCAATCGCATTGACTCTCGCAACCTGCTTTCGATCTCAGTTCTTGGAACTGTGCTTCATTATGTCGAGGTAGTGCGCAACCTCGGTGTTATAATGCGCTCGAACCTCTCCTGGCGCGGTCATGTTACGTCCATTTCCAACAAGGTCCACTTTGCATTGCATAGACTGAAGTACCACCACGCTTTATCCATTGAGCTGAGGAAATCACTTGTTGTGTCTCTTATCTTTCCTATCATAGATTATTGTTGCCTGGTGTTTAATGATTTGTCGAACGAGCTTAACCTGGTCCTTCAACGCCTTATTAACCTTGCTATCAGGTTCATTTTTAATCTACGTAGAGATGACCATATTACTCCGTTTCGCAGACAGCTAGGCTGGCTAACAGTTCGATCTAGGCGACTTTACTTTCTGGGCATCATGATATTTAACATTAATCAGGGCGCTGCCCCAGTCTACCTGTCTGAGTTATTTGATCGAGCTGTGCCTCCTGAAGGTCGCACTCTGCGTCTGGGATCTGTAGGGTTTTTCCGAGTACCGACACATCGTACAGTTACGTATCGCAACTCTTTCCATCTTTCAGCGATTTATTTCTGGAACTCGTTGCCCGCAGAGATCGTTATCTCCCCGGCTATTGGCGTGCTGAAGAGCAGCCTTTTCAGATACCTCTTTGAGCGTGACACTGATTCAACGTAGGGTCATTTTTGTTTTTTTATTTTTATTATTGTTTTTTTATTTTTCTGGTGCCAGTCCTCATTATCTATTATTATTTATTTTTATTTTTATATCTATCTGTATTTTTATTCTTAGCTACTAATCCTAGTATATACTCTTTTATTTTATTGTTCTTTATTTTATTTTTACTCTTTATTTTTACCTTTTATTCTTACTCATTTCTACCTTTTATTTTTATTTTTAGTCTTATTTTAATCCTTCACTACTTTATATTTTACCTATCATTACTTTGTACTATTTTATATTACTGTTTTATTTTAGTCGTACTGTTCTTTTTATCCTTTACTACTGTATCATTTTTTACTATTTCCATTTTTATAACTGTACGCTTTTTGCCTTCTTTTGTTGTGTGCTTCTATTTTACTCTATTTTCATATTGTTTCTTAACTGTTTCGTTGAAGTGTCTGGCGAGGCTCAGATGCACTTCTTTTCTTGCTTGTTTCGCTATTATTTATTTTGCTATTCTTCATCTCTGTATTCTGTGTAGTCTACTTACTTTATGTATCGTATTGTAATAATGTTTCCTCATTTGCCCCAAGATGGTTCCAGGGCATAATAATAAACAATCAATCAATCTCTCTCTCTCTCTCTCTCTCTCTTTGTATTGTTGATGATCCTCGTAAAGTGATCAGTTTTGGGCAACACGACCTGCCGTTTCTATCAGCCCACGATCTTATTTACGTCACTTATCGTATTAAGATTCCGCGACTGCCTCGCCATTCTTTTTCATGCCGGGATTTTCGTAATTTTGAGCAGCCTCTCCTCCTTGACATGCTCAACCGCATTGATTGGCTACCTTTCTACTCTTCACAATCCGTGGATGAAAAAGTCGAGTTCTTGAACACCGCTCTTCTTGACTGCTTTGATCGACTCGCACCCTTACACACGGTGTGCCCTCGCACTCTACCTGCGCCATGGCTTACCCCTGATATAAAGCGACGGATGAGGGAGCGTGACAATGCGCGGAAAGACTGGCGGAAATCTAGGACCTCGGCTGCGTACAACAAATTCAAACACCTACGCAACTCCGCCCAAAACTTTGTACGAAAAGCAAAAAATGCTCATTATATGGCTACCTTTCAAGCTTTAATTGGGTCGCAAGCAATCTGGAGCGAACTCCGTAGGTTAGGCCTCATTCGAGCCCGCTCGTCTGACCGTCGACTGGCCGTTCCGGCCGAGGAACTTAGTCTGCACTTTGCGCGGACTGCAGCCTCTGCGGACAGTGGTTTTTTGTCGCCTCCGTCTGCACCTATTTACCTCGGTAGCGTTGGCTATGATGATGCCAAATTCTTTTTTCGTGACATTTCTTCACTTGCTGCTTCTAAATCTTTATTTCATACCAAGTCCTCGGCCGTGGGCGTGGATGAACTCGGTCCGCGATTGATCAGGTTGGCGGCTCCGTCCATACTGCCTCACTTGCAGCATCTGTTTAACTTCTCTCTTGCCACGGGGTCCTTTCCATCTATATGGAAATCCGCAATCATTTGTCCGCTGCCCAAGGTCAAGTCTCCTGCTCTAGCTAACGATTATCGACCAATCTCCATCCTGTGCTTTTTGTCAAAGGCTCTCGAGCGGATCGTGGCTGATCAGGTGGTCAATTATCTTGAGGAACGTCGCCTTTTTGACCCTTGCCAATCTGCTTACAGAAAAGGTCATAGCACGCACACTGGAGTTCTGCGGGTTCTGGATGACGCTAGGGAGGCCATTGACTCTAGAATGGTTACTATAATTGTTTTCTTCGATTTTTCGAAGGCTTTCGACCTGGTTCGCCATGATGTTCTGGTTGAAAAGCTGCGCAAGCTCAATTTCTCGAACTCTACTCTGCGCTGGATATGCGCATATCTAACTGGGCGCCAACATGCGGTTCGCGATTCTGACGGTGCTGTCTCC
The DNA here is from genome assembly GCA_949628255.1 of Macrophya alboannulata. NCBI lineage: Eukaryota > Metazoa > Arthropoda > Insecta > Hymenoptera > Tenthredinidae > Macrophya > Macrophya alboannulata. Next base: position 9,268,852 of record OX451209.1, read on the forward strand.
TCGTGGGCATCGGTGGCTCATGGTGTACCACAGGACTCGGTGCTTGGCCCTCTCCTGTTCTCACTATATCTCACTGACATTCATCATGGCCTCCGTAATTGTAAACATAACCTGTATGCCGATGATCTACAGATCTACCACCATTGTCATCCAAGGGCCCTGGACTCCGGCATTGCCAAGATCAACGATGACGTTGCTGCTATAGCGTAATTGTAAACATAACCTGTATGCCGATGATCTACAGATCTACCACCATTGTCATCCAAGGGCCCTGGACTCCGGCATTGCCAAGATCAACGATGACGTTGCTGCTATAGCTGCCTGGGCTGGCTCAAACGGGCTCGTACTTAACGGTGCCAAGACCAAGGCTATGGTCATTGGCTCTGAAGCCTACATCAATGCCATCAATTTTGACCTTCTACCACGGGTTTGTGTGGATGGTGTAATGTGTCCGTTTTCTAAACAGTTGCGCTTTTTGGGTATTACTATATCCCGGACCCTCTCCTGGCGGGCCCACACTTGTAATGTTCTTCAGAAGGTCTTTGGTACGCTTCACCAGCTGAAGCTCTGTCGTGATATCTTGCCCGTGGCTCTACGTGTGCGGCTTGTCACCACTTTGGTGCTTCCGCACTTTGATTATTGTTGTGTTGCATTTCTGGATATTACGGGTGAGCTTGATCTATTGCTGCAACGCAGCCTTAATGCCTGTGTCCGCTTTATTTTTAATCTTCGCAGAGATGAACACATCAGCCCGTATTACCAGAGACTTCAGTGGCTTAAAGTAGGTGCCAGGCGGCAATACTTTCTTGGGTGCCTTACTTTCCAGGTCATCCGTACGGGTACTCCCACCGTTCTGTCAGCGCGCCTGAAACCTAGGGAGTATAATTCACAACGCTCAACACGGGCCCCTCCCGACCTGTTGACTGCTCCGATGCGGGGGACTGAGGCATATCGGCATTCTTTTGCATGTGCGGCCTCGGATTTTTGGAATCGGCTACCGGACGAACTGCGGTCTATGCGCTGTTTCCGCACGTTTAAAAAGGCCCTACATGCGAGACTTCTCGAACCTCCGCCATCACATTGAACTTCTCGGCCGACTTCCTGATGTATTGCCCACATAGGTTTCCTCTCACTGCCGCTGCCTTGCTCTCTGAGGGTGGGTCGAGTAGCTCGCTGGGGGGCGGGGTTTGCGGTGGTTAGGGGCTTGCTCCGTGGGTCTCCGTCGGCTGGTCTACCCTGGATTTTATTTTATATTGTTTGGCCTCATTATTTTATCATTCATATGACAGTACTGCTTTTCATTTTTATCTATATCTCTGTCTTTTTAGCATGTTTACCTATCTTTTTACTTACTTACTCACTTAGCAACTTTTACTTCTCTCACTTTTATATTTACTTTTATATTTTGTACTCTTTATTTATTTTTATTCTTTGTATGTACATATCTACTATTACACCTACTCTTACTCTTTCGTCTTGTTTATATATTTTCTTGTATTCTTGCTGTATCCTTTGTAAGTTACAATCTGCATGTATGTTCTTTTTTGCCGCGCCTGAGGGGATCTATATCCCAGGGCGCTAAATATATCCCAGGGCTCTTTCTCTCTCTCTCTCTCTCTCTCTCTCTCTCTCTCTCTCTCTCTCTCTCTCATGATGTTGATGTCATTGCCAACTATGCGGCCACTAATGGTCTTAAGCTCAACCTAGCAAAATCTAAGGTTCTTATTTCCGGCAGCGGGGTGTTTGTAAATCGATTAGACCTGACGTGTCTCCCCCCTATTGTTGTTAGTGGTACTGTGCTACCTTATGTTGACGAGGTGCGTAATTTGGGGGTTACCATGCGTTCTAATCTCTCTTGGCGGGGTCACATCTTATCTGTGTCTAATAAAGTCAATTTCTCTATCTATAAGTTGAAATATCACCGCAATGCCCTGTCCAGTGAGCTGAGAGCCAGACTTATTGTCACTCTTATTTTTCCTTTGCTTGATTATTGCTGCCTCGTGTATAATGATCTCTCTGGCGAGCTCAACATTGTATTGCAGCGCTTGTTAAACACGGCTATTAGATTTGTTTTTAATCTGCGGTACGATGATCATGTTACGCCCTACCGCAGGCGGCTACGCTGGCTCTCTGTTCGAACTAGGCGTCTCTATTTTTTAGGAATTTTAGTCTTTAACCTTCTACAGGGGAATCTGCCGGCTTATCTATCGGAACTGTTTATTCGTCATAGGCCGTTGAATAGCCGCCCTACTCGTCAGTCTAGTACTATTGTATTTCAGATACCCCTACATCGGACTACCACTTATCGAAACTCATTCAGTCTTGCTGCTATTTATTTCTGGAATTCACTTCCTGATTAAGTAACTAGCGCTGAAACTCTACCATTGTTCAAGGCGAGGCTCTTTTCTTATCTGTTTGATATCGATACTTTGTCGGCTTAACTCGTTCTGGCTTTTTGGCTTTTGAGCTGCTACAATTTAAGGTTTTGCGATCCGTTGCTGCGCACTGTATTTGTATTTTTATTTTTATTTTTATAACTGTATATGTATTTTTATTTTTATTTTAATATTTATATTGTTATTTTTACTTTTATTTTTATTTTTATTCTTATTTCAATGTGCTTTCTATCTATTAGGTGACTGGGTATTTGTCTAGATAAGTTTCTTTTATTTTGATGTATGTTTTAACTGTTCTACACACCCTGTCTCATTGCTGCGAATGCGTCATATTTTCTAAGCTAACTTTGTCTTTCTTAAGCCTATTTGTACTGGTATATTTTGTATTAAGTTTATGTATTTTGTGTCTTGCCCCATGGTTTACCAGGGCATAATAAACCAGTCAATCAATCAATCTCTTTCTCTCTCTCTCTCTCTCTCTCTCTCTCTGAGAGAGTCAAGTCCTGAAGCCTGTTGCTCCTGAAGATTTTAGGCCAATATCCCTGCTTTGCGAATTGTCGAAAGTTCTTGAGCATATCGTCCACGCTGACATCTCTGCTTATCTGCGCAGCCGTGGACCCTGGGACCCACACCAATACGGCTTTGTCCCTGGTAGTTCTACTCAAACTGCACTGATAAAAGTCACTGATGATGTTCGGCGCGCGACCGACTCTCGCATGGTCACGGTGCTTGTCCTATTTGACTTCTCGAAGGCCTTTGACTGTGTCGATCATTGTCGCCTGATCAGTAAACTCGCTGCGATCTACAACTTCTCTCGCCCGGCACTTCAGTGGCTCTGGTCTTATCTCACTGACCGCACGCAGCGCGTTTCCACCATTCAGGGTCACTCAGAGTGGGCTCCGGTTACGTCAGGCGTTCCGCAGGGCTCGGTACTGGGACCGCTTCTTTTTGCACTCTACGTCGCGGACATCAATAATGCGATAGTTAATTGTAGAGTCGTTAAATATGCGGACGACCTTCAGGTCTACTACCATTGCCCTCCTTCCCTCCTGGAAGAGGGTGTAGCCAAAGTCAACGAAGACGTACTGCGCATTTGCGATTGGGCAAATATAAATCTCCTCCGCCTAAACCCTACTAAGACTAAAGCTATGATCCTGGGCTCCTCACGGTACGTTAACGCCATCAATTTCGACATCACACCTAGTATTGTAGTGGACGGACTCAACGTGCCTTATGTGCAGCTTGTTAAGAACTTGGGCGTCTGCCTTACACCTACGCTAAACTGGCGGGAGCACGTCACCAGTGTCTGCAATCGTGTTTTTAAGTCCCTCTACCATCTTAGAACAAATGGCCACTCTCTTAGCAAAGGACTCAAACGGCAACTTGTTCTCGCGCTTATCATGCCCATTTTAGATTATTGCTCGCTGGTTTTCTGTGACATTTCCGGTGTCGAAAATGCACGCCTTCAGCGTGCACTAAATGCCTGCGTGCGTTTCGTCTGTAGCGTCCGCAAGTTCGACCACATCTCGCCCCACTACCGCACTCTGGGCTGGCTTAGGCTCGATCAGCGCCGTCAGCTTTTTCTTGCCGTTCTGATATTCCGTGCAGTAAGATCTGGGTCCCCTGAAGTTATTGCTTCGGGCTTGCGTTTTGCGGCTGAGCTAGGTGGCAGATCTGCCACGCGGTCGTGCTCCTCCGACCTTCTACCGCCGCAGTGTCGTACAGCTGCGCTCTCTGAATCCGTTCTTGTGAGTGGTGTCAGGGTCTGGAACTCTCTACCGCCGTGCACCTGTGACTTAGCAGACCTTGAGGCGTTCAGAACTGCGGTCACCGCGCATTTGTTAACCTCGTAACGTAGCCTAGCTTTCTGTCCCCAGCGTCTGTAGCCAGGCTCGGTTTATAATTATAATTCATAACTTATAACCTTAGTTATAACTTTAGTTCTAATCTATATCTTTAATTAGCGTAGTTAACCTAGTCTAGATTCTCACCTCAATTGGCTGATCTTTGTTTTTTTTTTTTCTTTCCTCTGTGTTTTTTTTCTGTTAATCAGATGTACCTATCTTTCATAAATTGTGTTTTAATTTTAATTTTAAGTCTTCAATTGAACTTTGTGCCATAATGCATGTCAGAAGCCTTTTCTTTTCTCTTTTGCTTTTGTTTTTGTTATTATCTATTGCTTTGAATTGTTTTTCTTTTGTAAAATGCTTTGTATAAATGCTGTACCATTTGAACTTACGGGGCTTGCCTCAGCTCAATAAACGATGTTTTCTCTCTCCCTCTCCCTCTCCCTCTCCCTCTCCCTCTCCCTCTCCCTCTCCCTCTCCCTCTCCCTCTCCCTCTCCCTCTCCCTCTCCCTCTCCCTCTCCCTCTCCCTCTCCCTCTCCCTCTCCCTCTCCCTCTCCCTCTCCCTCTCCCTCTCCCTCTCCCTCTCCCTCTCCCTCTCCCTCTCCCTCTCCCTCTCCCTCTCCCTCTCCCTCTCCCTCTCCCTCTCCCTCTCCCTCTCCCTCTCCCTCTCCCTCTCCCTCTCCCTCTCCCTCTCCCTCTCCCTCTCCCTCTCCCTCTCCCTCTCCCTCTCCCTCTCCCTCTCCCTCTCCCTCTCCCTCTCCCTCTCCCTCTCCCTCTCCCTCTCCCTCTCCCTCTCCCTCTCCCTCTCCCTCTCCCTCTCCCTCTCCCTCTCCCTCTCCCTCTCCCTCTCCCTCTCCCTCTCCCTCTCCCTCTCCCTCTCCCTCTCCCTCTCCCTCTCCCTCTCCCTCTCCCTCTCCCTCTCCCTCTCCCTCTCCCTCTCCCTCTCCCTCTCCCTCTCCCTCTCCCTCTCCCTCTCCCTCTCCCTCTCCCTCTCCCTCTCCCTCTCCCTCTCCCTCTCCCTCTCCCTCTCCCTCTCCCTCTCCCTCTCCCTCTCCCTCTCCCTCTCCCTCTCCCTCTCCCTCTCCCTCTCCCTCTCCCTCTCTCCCTCTCCCTCTCTCCCTCTCTCCCTCTCTTTATTTATTTACCGTTTATTGCGGGACACGACCTCATCTCGGTTAATCTTTTGATTTCGGCTCCTCCGCCTCCCTGCAAGACAATCAGGGCACGGTCTCTGGTCAATTTCTCGAGTGATCGATTTAATCAAGATCTTGCCGCATGCGACTGGTCGTTGTTTGGGGTTCAGGCCTCTGTTGACGAATGGCTCTCGTGCCTCCAGGGTAACATCATCGCGACACTTGATAAGCATGCTCCCTATGTGACTCGTGTTTTTAAACCTAGCCGGCCGCCGTGGATCTCTCCGGAGCTTCATACCCTTGCGCGTGCCAGGGATTCACTTTATCGTGCGTATAAGCGCTCGCGGTCGCAGGTTGGTCTTTTACGTTATCGTGATGCCAGAGATGATCTACATAAACGTATCTCTACTGCGCGTGCTGCTTTTTTTGCTGATCGACTCTCTTCCACCCAGGTGCCACGGGTCCTTTGGAGTAAGCTTCGTGATCTCGGCATTGCCCCGGCCCGCGACAATGATTATGGTGGCTTTCTAGTGGACGACCTTAATCGCCATTTTGCGGCGGTCTCTCAGCGTCCTTCGTCTGCAGTGGAAGTTGCCGAGTTTCTTGCTACTCTCCCGCCTCCTGCTTATCGTGATTCGCTCTTTTACTTTCAGGATATCTCTCCTGCTGCGCTTCGTCGAGCACTCGGTCATTTCGCATCACAATCGCGTGGTTTCGATGATCTGTCGCTCCGTGACATCCAGCTAGCGCTGCCAACCATCTTTCCGTACCTCTTGTCTCTCTTCAACCAGTCTCTCTCTGCTGCTGTCTTCCCTGAGGTTTGGAAGCGGGCGCGTGTGCTGCCGCTTGGTAAAGTGAAATCGCCTTCGTCTCTCGATCAGGTTCGACCAATTTCCAACCTTTGTTTCTTATCGAAGGTTCTCGAGCGCATTGTTCATGAGCAGATATCGTCATTCCTCGAAGATCGTCAGCTGCTTGATTCTCGGCAATCCGGCTTCCGCCTCGGCTATAGTACTCAGACTGCCCTTCTAAGGCTCACGGAAGATGTTCGTAAGGGTATTGATGGTCGTAATTTGACCGTCTTAGTCCTGTTCGACTTTTCCAAGGCCTTTGATACCATCCCGCACGCAGTCTTGCTTAGTAAGCTTCTTGGCCTCGACTTCTCGCAGCATGTCATCCGGTGGATCGCCTCTTATCTGCAGGGCAGGACGCAAGCAGTTATGTCTCCTCATGGCCGTCTTTCTTCTTGGGCTGATCTTGGTCTGGGTGTTCCGCAGGGTTCTGTTCTAGGTCCGCTGCTGTTCTCGCTATTTATCAACGACATCTCGGTAATTCTTAAGAATTGCAGCCATCTCGTCTATGCGGATGACTTGCAAGTATACTATCAGTTTCCGTTTGGCAATTTCACCGATGCTATCGCCCGCGTCAACGAAGATGTTCAGGCTGTCCTGGACTGGTCTCGAACTTCGTCTCTCCGTCTTAACGCATCGAAAACGCATGCGATGATCCTCGGCAGTGGCTCCTATGTGTCCAGACTTCAGCCTGATCTCCTTCCTGCCGTGCACCTTGATGGTCATCCGATCCCCTACCTGGACACTGTGCGTGATCTTGGTGTTGTCCTTGACTCTAAGCTCTCTTGGGTAGCTCAGGTTAACGCTATATCTAGTAGGGTCCATGGCACTCTCAGGCAACTCTCCGCGTCGCGTCGTCTGCTCAACCGTAACCTGCATAGTCTGCTGGTGGTCACCTTAGTGTTTCCACTGTTTGACTACTGTTGTGTGGTCCTCACTGGCCTGTCGGCAGGGCTCGACACTAAGCTTCAGCGGCTCTTAAACACCTGTGTCCGCTTCGTTTGCGGGGTTCCTCGAGATGCACATATTTCACCGTATCGTAGGGAGCTTGGCTGGCTTCGGGTTAGGGATAGAAGACTTTACTTCCTGCTCTCTCAATTTTTCACGACTCTACGCACTGGTCGCCCTGTGTACTTGCGCGAGCTCCTTGTTGATCGTGATCATGATTGGGCTGCCGGCCGCCCTTCGCGTACGTCTAGGAGCGCTCTTATGACCCCGTGTTCTCGCACCAACGTCTTTTTTAACTCCTTCTCGGTAGCCGGTGTTCGTCATTGGGACTCTCTCCCTTCTGAGCTTAAAGCTGCGCCCTCGCTAGCCTCATTCAAGCATGGCCTATTCGCGCATTTGCTTAGCACCGAGGACGCTCGTCCCTAGGCCCTCACTTTCATCTTTCTCTGGCCTCTTATTTCTTATTTGTTATTTGTTAGTTGTAGTTTAGTTTAATCTAGTCTAGCTCTTACTAGTTCTAAGTACTCATGTATTACTCTCCTTTTATGTCACAATGCAGGTAATCTTAATTTTATTATTTTTGTAATGCATTGTGGCCATTGTTTGTCTAATATTGCTATAGACATAAATAAAGCATCTAATCTAATCTAATCTCTCCCTCTCTCTCTCATCCCTCGCTCTGCTCTCTCATGGAGAGGCTCTGCTGTCTGTCACGTTATCAGTCGCTCCTTGTATTTCTCTATTTTACACTATATCTTTGTGGGCTTAACTCCTCTGATCGTACTCCTGTGGTGGGTGAGTGGTACTTCTTGGTCCAGGATATCACGGTAGGCTTTTGTCTTCACTGGTTAGTTACTTATTCCGTATTTTCTAAGTCATCTAACGGCTCATAAGCGCTTGATTATTCTCTTAGCATCTGTCTCCGTGCGCACGTTTGATGCGCGCGTCTAACTCTATTATTGTTTTCGTTCACTTACACCTACATTAGTATACTCTTATCGTGCTGTATACCTATGCCTCTACCATGTCTGACGATGATGAAGCTTTGCCTATAAACAGTCTGCCTGTTCCCCACCGCTTGTCATTTGTCGCTACAGCTGATTTTGACTTAGATTCTACAAGAGCCAAACTGTCTGATCTTGATAGTCAATTTCTTAGATATATCAGATCGTCGCGTGAGACTGTAGATAAAAAGACGGCACTGCAAGAGGTTTTTCTTAGCTATCAAGCCGCATTCAATTCCTTGGCCTTAGCTTATTCCCGACTCGTGGGAAAAACTGACAGCTCGCGCGCGTGTTTCAAAGCAGTTAACGAATCTTGCACTGAAGTCCTTCGGGTATGTTCTGCTAGTGCAAAGGAGGCCTGTAGTGATGGTATCAAGGAAACTATCTCTGCCACCTCCAATTCCCGTGACGCTGTATCATATGCAGCTATTGTAAATCGTGCGTCTTCTAAAATTCGCGTTCCCAGAGGGCCTATTGTTGAAGTACCTAAGACTACTAGTTTTGTCATAGCCCCTACGGCTGCAGCAGCTAATAAATTTTCCTCATCTGTTGCAACGAAAAATGCCTTGTTTAAGGCAGTTAATCCTGCATCGCTAGCTATGAAAGTTGAGCGTGTTTCTGGGGCTCGTAATAACGCAATTTGGATCGAGGCTAGTTCGGTCAACGTTGATCGGGTACGTGCTCTTCCGGCGCTTGCTCAGGCTGGTCTCGAGGTCAGAGAGGACTCCAAATTGAATCCTCGCTTGGTGGTCCATGGAATTCCTGCGGACATGAGCAAAGATGAAATTCGATCTGATTTTGTGGCACTGAATCTTGGCGGCGTTGATAATCCTGAAGTTGAGGTCATCTATCGCTTTCCGGGAAAGGAAGGTCGTACCCGCACAAGTTGTGTCATTGAGGTGCCTCCCCAGGTACGTAAGAGCTTGCGTAATACTCCTAATCCCCGCATCTATCTCAGATTTTCAGCCTGCCGTTTTGAGGATCACGTTGTTGTCCGGCAATGTTTCAAATGTCTCGCCTTTGGTCACTTGGCCAAGGATTGCAAAAGTGCCTCTCATTGTGGTCACTGCTCCGGGTCACATGAGCTGAAGAACTGCCCGAAGAGAGGTGATGCACCTTGCTGCTTCAATTGTACTGCAGCTAAGGTGCAAGACACCTCGCACTCTGCCTTGGACGGCAAGAAGTGCACCATACTCAGTAGGCGTCTAACTGACAAGGTGCGTAACATTAACTATGGATAGAATCTTGTCTGATTCGCATGACAAGCTTAACATTTGTCACGTTAATTGTCAATCCCTTGTTGCCCATCTGGATGAATTTCGTGTCTTCTATAATAATTCTAACTACCATGTTATTTGCATGTCGGAAACTTGGCTGAAACCTGCTGTCTCGGATGACTTTGTTCAACTTCCTGGCTATCAACTTCTTCGGTGTGACAGAGTCGGGCGCGGCGGCGGCGGCGTGGGCATCTTTGTCCACAACTCACTTCCTGTTCGCGTACTGGAATCTTCTGGTGGCACCTATTTGCATAAACCTGAGTACATCCTCGTGGAGATATCACCGGTAAGCTCATCGAAGCTACTGCTTGCTTCTGTTTATCGTCCTCCACACATTGGTCATCTGGATGAATTCATGAGCCGTCTCCTAGTCCTTTCTCCATCTTACTCTAATCTCGCAATTTTGGGTGATTTCAATACGGATATGAACGGTAACACCTTTGACAAACATCATTTGCAGGGCTTCATCGATTCGTCTAACTTCTATCTAGTTCCTTATCAGCCTACTCACAACCTTCGTGATTCTTCTACTTGGTTGGATCTCTGTATAGTTGATGATCCCCACAAAGTGGTGGATCACGGTCAGCATGATGTCCCTTTTTTATCGGCACACGATCTAATTTTTGTCTCTTTCAATGTTAGAGTACAGCGTCACCAACCTCGTGCCTTTACCTGTCGCGATTTTCGTCTGTTTGATAAACGTATATTGCTGCAGAGTCTGGATGCGATTGACTGGAGTCCTTTCTACCTTGCACAATCTATCGACGATAAAGTTGAGTTTTTGAACTCTGCCACACTCGATTGCTTTGACCGTCTTGCGCCCTTTCATCTAGTGCGTCCGCGTACGCTTCCCGCGCCTTGGCTCACGCCTGAAATCAAGCTCTTAATGACACAGCGAAACAGAGCTCGTCGAGAATGGCGGAGAAACAGATCAGTGCTATTGTATGATAGGTTCAAATCCCTGCGTAACAAGGTGCAGATTGAGGTTAGAGCAGCCAAGAAAGCTTACTATCTTCAAAAACTTGGAGGTCTCAGAGATCATAGAACGGTCTGGAATGAATTACGTCGCTTAGGACTCGTTCGATCGCGTACTTCCAATCTCCCTCTTGCGGTACCTGCCGAAGCTTTGAACGCTCACTTCGCTTGTGCTGGCGGCGATGATCGCACAGTGGTCCCAAATCCCAAATTTTCGGACAAAAATGGAAGGTATTGTGTAATCGCTACAAAATTTGGTGCTCGAGGGTTTTTGAGGTCGCTGAACACGAATCTGAAGTCAAATTTTCAAAAAACAAGATGGCGGCCCCAAAATTGCAGAAAATTTTCATCGAAATTAAATTAATCTTCACGAAATCTGGTACCCAGGGGTTTTCGAGGTCGCTGAACACGAATCTGAGGTCAAATCTTCAAAAAACAAGATGGCGGCCCTAAAATTGCAGAAAATTTTCATCGAAATTAAATTAATCTTCACGAAATCTGGTACCCAGGGGTTTTCGAGGTCGCTGAACACGAATCTGAGGTCAAATCTTCAAAAAACAAGATGGCGGCCCTAAAATTGCAGAAAATTTTCATCGAAATTAAATTAATCTTCACGAAATCTGGTACCCAGGGGTTTTCGAGGTCGCTGAACACGAATCTATTTGTAAAGAACAGAAGAACATGCTAATATATGTATATGGGATATAGTATATAGGTAAAGTATCGAAATAAACAATACAAATTCGAGTATATTTACTCATTTAATGAAAAATTACATTCAATATAAACAGTTAATTAAGAAACCTATTTTTCAAGTTGCCAAAATTAATCGCTGTCTGTAGTCGCAGCATAACCATCGTCATCAGTATCGCTACAGTCACTAGATGAAACGTCCTCATTATTTTGAACAGTAGCTGACTTCAACAACGCAACTGCTTCGCGTGACAAAGATTTGGTTGCCTTTGCTGGCAGCTTACGTAAACTGGAAATGACAGGGTCGGACGAAACCAATAGCCGCGAGAAAAGATCTTCCATGTTGTCCTTCCTACTACATTTTCTGGTAAAATCTTGTCGGAATGATTTTATATATTTATTACAAGCCTCCTGGGCCTCTTCTGACATCTGACCTATTGGCAGCATCGAAAATTGTAGTATTTTCGCCCCGTGAATCAACAGTTTGTGTACAGTAGTGGGCATATGGTACCAACCATATAATAGCACGAATCTACGGGCTGTAGCAAGAGCGTATTCTTCAAACTTCTCTACATTGATCTCAAAACCGCACGTTATCGCTTGTAAGATTACGTGGAATCTTTTTATGAGGTCCTCATCTAGTCCCGTAATAGATGCAGAAACACTTGAATTTTGAAAAAAACGACGAGCGGTATTCCCGTCGTTTGTGCTACCGAAACCTTGTTTTGGCTGATCTATTAAAAGGCCCAATTTTTCCCGGAAACCTTTTTGGATATTTTTTTTACGATCCTCGATGCTTTTCTTATTCGAGGACCACTTTTCAATTTCCAATTTGTACGAAATATGTAAAAGGCACTCAAAAAACCGAATCCATGCGTGCAGGGAAGATATTCCGTACTGTAAATGATCTTCGTTTATCTTTTTCTTCAACATCTTGTCGATGTTGTTAAACTCTTTTGATGTACTGCCGCAAAGATAGCATCGTTGAGCAGATGTAGTAGATGTGATTGAGTTACAAACTTTTCCATCGACCATTGTTAACGCTAATTTGTAGGTCACATTAATTTCTTTTCCATTAACAATCGTATTCAAAGATTGGAGCTGATTTATTTGTTCTTGGATACCGTTCACTTCAGCGCGCGTTCCTTCCGCAGTCTCTTTCAAGAACTCGATTTTTATCGGTCTACAAAATCGAGGGGATGAGGGTCGTGGATTTTGCCAAATAATTACGTCTCTGTTGTTCGCCTCATCAACAAATATGAGCTGCAGTGGCACAAGCGAAGTAAAAAAAATGGTCGCATCCGATTTACCTCTATCGTCATTGCTAAATTTTTGTTTAAAAGTGCTTTGGCCGGATGTTCCGTCACATCCCCATTTGCAAATCAAATTCAATTCAGAAATTCTATCGGATGAGAGGCAAGTCAAAACGTCTTCTTGCACTGACAATATGCGGTTCGCTGTGTGATCCAACAGTGCTTGTAGCTTCACTTCTGCCCTACTTTCAGTTATGGTTATATCATCTTTGGGCGGATAACATTTTTTTTTGGCCTGCAGCACACATTTGTAAGATGGATATATTTTCGAGTTAAGTTCTAGCGCCCCGGAACGTATTCCCTGATACGTATGTTTGGACATATGATACTCAATCATTAGAGACAGAGCAGCATCGTCGGAATAACAATCTGCTGAAACAGTACGTAAAGATTGCCTGCATTTCGAAGCTCTGGTAGGACTACCCATGGTGACATCTTGAATTACTTTTGCGGCATCTAATTTTCCTTCAGCTCGAAGATTCATCTGAGTAGCGAGGACAAGCTCTTCGGTACTGGACTGGTTACGTATATTTTCGATTTTTCTTCGTTTCGTCCGTTCGCCTGAGTTCTCAAAGCTTTTCGTAGGGCGACCACGAACGCGAACTGCAGGTGATTCTTCTTTTTCTATAGAGTTCCCGACCTTATTGTTCCCGAAGACGACGAATGTGCTCAACCAATCCGTATTTTTTTGAAGAAACACAGCCTCGGTCCTTCTAGCTTTTTGCCACTTCGTTCGCATGGAGTGCAATAATTGGCGAATCATTTGTTTCTCAGTCTTTGATAACGTGTACGAGCAGCATAGTTTTTGAGACAAATGATTCTCGATGACTTCATGAGCTTCCTTTGCATTGTCGTTCAAATGCTTCCTAACTAAGCGAAATATTTCCTCGCGAGTGTAGCGAACTTCACTGTGAGTCTGCGAGCCTAGGAAACAAGAATTCAATAATGAGATAACAATGTATAATTTTAGAGAATTAATAATAATACTACAACGCTGTGAACAATACAATAATAATATTGTAAACAACATTTTTCAGCAACATTTTGGAGGAAATAATCCCTTGACTTCGTGCCATGCCGTGCGCCGCGCCGCGCCGCGCCGCAAAGCCTGAGGTCAATTCCCACGTCTATTTATAAAAAAATTCACCAAAACGAAAAAGGCAGTCGTAGGCAGCTAATTTTTGGTTATGAAATACTCAAGAGTCTAAAGAATAATATGAAACCTGTCCAGTCACCTAATTATGTTTAATTATTAACTTCTACTTTATGTAAACATAATTTTTTTTTGTCGCGGGCACGTGACTACATAGTAGATGTTTATATTTTTTGTTGTTTCGTGTGGGGTTGATATGAAAAACTGTACTGATATAGAAAATGTACTTACTTCCAGGAGACGATTCCATTTTGTAGATTTAAAATAGCTTAATTCTACTCGAAGTTATTACACTTTGACCACAGTCGAAGTTTCAGAGCGTCGCGCACGACCGACGCTACCTGCTCGCGCGCTCCGTTATGAATGAGATCCCAACGGCTAAACGCAACATCTGCCACTTCCCGACCCTTGAAAGGGACGCTAGTAATACCCCTCTACCTGACCCAATACTTAGAATTCCTTAAATTGAAACTTCATTTTTCGATTTTTGTCCAGCGATTTGCGATTTGGGACCACTGTGGATCGCGATGCCTCCTCTTCCTCTTCCTCTTCCTTGGAGCGTTGGTTCCTGGGTGGGGTTAATTATGATGATTCGAAGTTCTACTTTGAAAATATCTCCTTAGATATTTTGGCTAAATCTCTCCTTTATTCTAAATCAGGATCTGTGGGTACTGATGGTCTCTCCTCGGTCCTCATTAGGCTTGCCCTACCCTCGTTAGTTCCGCATATTCTCCATCTTTTTTCTTCCTCCCTTGCTTCAGGTTCTTTTCCTGAGCTGTGGAAGTCAGCACTTGTCTGCCCTCTCCCCAAAATCAAGTCACCTGTGAACTTCAATGATTATCGCCCTATTTCTATCCTGTGTTCGCTAGCTAAGTCTTTAGAAAGAATCGTTGCTGATCAGGTTATGCGCTTCCTCGAGAGACGGAATCTTCTGGACCCTCATCAGTCTGCATACAGAAGAGGACATAGTACCCACACGGCGCTTATCCGTGTCATTGATGATGTGAGACGTGCCATGGACACCCGCAAGGTGTCTATCATGGTTTTCTTTGACTTTTCTAAGGCCTTCGATCGGGTCCGTCATGGATTGCTTATCGACAAGCTCAGGATTCTCGGGTTCTCTAACGCTGCACTACGTTGGTTTTGTACTTATCTCTGCTGTCGCAAACAGGCCTTGAGACCTGGTGATGGCTCCACGACCTCGTGGCGGCCTGTCATCAATGGCGTTCCACAAGGCTCTGTCCTTGGTCCATTATTGTTTACGTTGTATATGCTTGATCTTAAAGACTGTCTTAGGTACTCCAGCAGGAATCTTTACGCGGATGACTTGGTGATCTATCATCACTGCTACCCTCATGAGCTCGCCGAGGGCATCGCTAAGGTCAACGAGGATGTGGTTCGCATCTCCGACTGGGCCACACGGAATGGATTGCTACTGAACGGTGCGAAAACCAAGGCGATGGTATTGGGCACCCGTCGTTACATCAAGGCCATCGACTTCTCCTTCCTACCTACCATTGTGGTTGGTGCTGATGCTGTGCCTTACTCCGATCTAGTGCGACATCTCGGACTTACTATCTCCAACACTCTGTCCTGGAGTGCCCATGTGGCGAATGTCACCAAGAAGATTAACGCAACACTGTACCAGCTCAAACTCTGCCGAAGTCTGCTCCCCTGTGCCTTGCGGGAACGTCTCATTTCCTCCATGATCTTCCCGCACATCGACTACTGCTGTACGATATATCTGGATCTTACCGACGGACTTAACCTGCAGCTTCAGAGAGCGCTGAACTCCTGCGTACGATTTATATTCGGCATCAGGAAAGATGCTCACATTTCACTATAGTAAACTTAAATGGCTCAAGGTTGAAGCTAGACGACAATACTTTCTTGGATGTCTGGTGTTCAATGTAATTCAGACCGGTATACCATCTCACCTGTCCGTCTTTCTGGATCGAAGACCTGTATCAAATCGTACTACGAGAGCCCCTCTCGATCTACTCCATGTGCCACCATGCAGGACCGAATTACTCATGAACTCCTTCATGTCTGCGGCTCCCCGTTTCTGGAACAGTCTTCCGCTGGAAATCCGCACTTCTTCCAGTGCTGGCATCTTCAAGAGGGCGCTATTTGATCATCTGCTCTCTTTTACTCTTCCACCTTGATTTATTCTTACATTTTACATATGCTTTTACTGTTCTGTGTGCACTGCGTACCTGGCGTAGGTTTTCTGCAGTTTCCCTCATGCCTTTCACCAAATCGAGGTACTTGCTTCAAGTCGGCTGCAGCCGCAACTTTTTGTATGCACATGTTGCTTCTTAATTTCGTAACTATCTAGCCTCTGAATCATTTTATTTGTTATCTGCTTTACTTTACTTTATTTTTGTTTAATCATCATTGTTTATTTTATACTCAGCTAATTCTGCAATACTGACTGATACCTCTGTTCATTTATAATTATTTTTCTTATTGTATCTTTACTATGTTACTGCGCTTGAGGGGATACCATCCCAGAGCGCCTAATAAATGTCTCTCTCTCTCTCTCTCTCTCTCGCTTGCTCTCTGGTTCTACGGCTAACTCCCCTGGCTCTGCTAGCCTGTCGCATCTTACCATTTGCCATTTAAATGCCAATTCCATACGTGGCCACATTGACTTACTGCGCTTTCACTTCTCGTCTTGCTCATCTCAGCTCATTGCTATTAGTGAGTCGTGGCTGCACGAGCAGGTATCGGATGCGTCAGTTTCGTTGCCGGGGTATACCATTCTGCGTAACGATCGGCTAGGTAAGGTTGGAGGTGGTGTTGCACTGTATGTGGCCTGCTCTCTCCGTGCTAAACTTTTTGCTGTCTCTCCGGGTCCCTATAGTTGCAGCCCCGAATACCTACTTGCTGAGGTTCGCGCCCAGAACTCACCACCGTTTCTAGTTGCCGTCGTTTATCGCCCGCCAAAGGCATCCAACCTTGCTGTTTTTCAAGCCGACTTTGATCGCCTCAGTGTGGACTATCATCTCTCGGTTATCCTTGGCGATTTTAATGCTAACCAGTTGGGACGATCGTATGATGCTGACAATGTCCGTGAGTTGTGCTCTACTCGTGATCTCTACATGGTACCTTTCTCTGCCACGTGTCATACCCACACCTCTGACACGCTCCTTGACTTGTGCATCCTCAGTGACCGGGATCTGCTTCGTTCTTTTGGTCAGTCCGTGGCGCCATTCATTGCGGGGCATGACCTCATCTGGGTTGTTATTACTGTCTCCGCTCCGCCGCCTCCCCGTAAAACAATCAGGGCTCGTTCATTTGCCAACTTTTCGATCGACTCCTTTAGGCAGGATCTTATGGATAGCGACTGGTCGCTATTTGAGGCTCAGGTCTCTGTCGATGATTGGCTCCTGTGCCTTCAGGCTAACATCACTGCCGCCCTGGATAAGCACGCTCCGTATGTATCTCGTGTCATTAGACCTAGTAGGCCGCCGTGGATCTCCCCAGAGCTCCGCACTCTTGCGCGAACCAGGGACTCCCTTTACCGGGCTTACAAGCGGTCTCGATCGCAGATTGCCCTTCATCGTTACCGGGATGCGCGGGACGACCTCCACAAGCGCATTACCGCGGTTCGTGCTGAGTTCTTCGCCGCTCGGCTTTCTTCTACTCGGACGCCGCGTGTCCTTTGGAATGAGCTTAGGGATCTAGGTATTGCACCGGCTCGCACCAACAACTATGGTGACTTTGCGGTTGATGACCTCAATCGGCACTTTACGGCTATTTCGCAGTGTCCCTCGTCAGCTGTTGAAGTTGCTGAGCTCCTTGCCACCATGCCGCCTCCTAGCTATAATGACTCTCTTTTTTATTTTCATGACATCTCTCCTGCTACCCTGCTTCGTGCCGTCAACCATTTTAGCTCGCAATCACGAGGTTTTGATGACCTGTCGCTCCGTGACATCCAGCTCGCGCTACCTGTGATCTTTCCATACCTCCTTGCTCTCTTTAACCAGTCTCTCTCCACTGCTATCTTTCCGGAGGCCTGGAAGCGGGCGCGAGTACTACCGTTGGGTAAGGTTAAATCGCCATCTTCTCTCGATCAGGTCCGGCCTATCTCTAACTTGTCTTTTTTATCCAAGGTACTTGAGCGAGTTGTGCACGAGCAGATATCTGCTTTCCTTGAAGGCTTTCGGTTGCTTGACTCTCGACAGTCAGGCTTCCGCTTTGGTTATAGCACCCAAACGGCTCTCCTCAGACTTGCTACCGACACTCGGGGAGGCATTGACAATCGGTGCATTACTGTCTTGGTGCTTTTTGACTTTTCCAAGGCCTTTGACACGATTTCGCACGCTATCTTGCTCAGCAAACTGCTCAACCTCAATTTTTCGCAGCATGCGGTGCAGTGGATTGCCTCATATTTACAGGGTAGGGTACAGGCTGTTGTGTCTCCGGATGGCAACCTATCGTCTTGGGCAAGCTTGGATCTCGGCGTTCCGCAAGGTTCGGTTTTGGGTCCACTACTATTTGCTTTGTACATCAATGACATATCCAAAGCTTTCAAACACTGTAGCCATCTGGTCTACGCGGACGATTTGCAGATCTACTATCAGTTTCCGCCGGAGGATTTCGAGTCTGCTGTCGCTCGCGTTAATGAAGATGTTCGGGCCGTCCAGGAATGGTCTAGCTCTTCATCGCTCCGTCTGAATGTCGCGAAAACGCACGCATTAATCCTTGGTAGCGGACCGTACGTCTCCAGACTCGAGCTTGATAACCTCCCTGCCGTGCGTCTTAACGGCTGTGTTATTCCCTACCTCGATACTGTGCGGAACCTTGGCGTCGTCATAGACTCTAGGTTATCTTGGGTGGCTCAGGTCAATGCCATATCGAGTCGTGTGCACGGTACTCTCAGGCAGCTTTCTGCGTCGCGACGCCTTCTTTCTAAAAACTTGCGTAGGCTGATGGTAATCACACTTATATTCCCACTGTTTGATTACTGCTGCGTCGTCTTTGCTGACCTGCCGGCTGGTCTTGATTTGAAACTGCAGCGGCTGCTTAATACCTGCGTCCGCTTTGTCTGCGGTGTCCCGCGTGATGCGCACATTACGCCGTATCGTAGGGAACTAGGCTGGCTCCGGGTTAAGGATAGGAGACGCTACTTTCTTTTGTCTCAGCTGTACGTAGTCCTGCGTTCTGGGCGGCCTGCCTATTTGCGTGAGCTCTTCATTGATCGGGATCCTACACCTGCTCGACCTTTGCGCGCTCCGAAAAGCGATTTCGTTGCCCCGTACTGTCGTACTGATGCGTTCTTTAACTCGTTTGCGGCTGCTGGTGTGCGCTATTGGGACCTTTTACCACCTCTGCTTAGGGCGGCGCCCACGCTGCCATCATTCAAGCACGGTCTCTTTTTGCACCTGTTTACCACCGAAGATGAGCGTCCCTAAGATGTTTGATTTTAGCTTTGCCGGCCTTTGTCTGTTAGGAATAGTTTACTCGTTTATGTACTGCTTACTCTCTCCGGATACTCTTACCTTTCTCCGTACTACCTACTCTTAAGCACACTCTTATGTACATTCTCAGTCACAGTGCAAGGTTTTGTAATGCTCTGTGATTTGTTTGTATTTGTCTAGTATTGCTATAGACATAATAAATATATCTATCTATCTATCTATCTATCTATCTCTCTCTCTCTCTCTGACTGTGAGTACTGCTTGTCACGATTCTATACGCTCTGCCTATTTCTGTCTTTTTTCTGCCGCAAAGTGCCTTCGGGCCTTCTTTTATTGCAGATTTTTTGCACGCTATTAGTTGCACTTTATCCGATCGACGATTCTTGGCCGGCAGCGGTGAAATTCAGCTGTAATCTGGACTTTTTCTTTGCCTTGGTCCTAACCTCACTTTTGGCCTGGGCTGTGTGCGAATTCTTCTTGGCTCACCTGTCATTACCCATACATCGACACTCAACTGGCTCATCACTGTGGCTCGGCGCTTCCCCACCTAATCTCAACCGGCTGTGTTTACGTGAGCGGTGTTTATATCAGCGCGGGACCTTTAACTCGCATGACTCGCCAATGCTTCAGGTGTCACCGAGGTATAGCGGGAGACTCTCTCGACTGCTCTGTCTATAAGCGTGAGTTTCACCCGGGCTGTAAGGCCTCCTATCTGCTCTATAAAACCGCAAACCCCTGCTGCAAGGAAGGCTTAGTTAGCCGGTCTGTAAGTGATCCCGGTGATCGTGATTTTTTAGCTATGGATAAGACCTTAATTAATCAGATGGTCGATGCCTTGAATCGGTCCAACAACACCAATAAGGAGCTTGCAGCCGCTAGTGCTCGCCAAACTGACATCAATAGCGAAATAGCCAATAAGCTCGGATGCTTACCTGAATTAGTCGCGAAAGTGGACAGGCACGATGATGTGATCGCGCGTCTTGAAGCTTCCAATGCGCAAATCTTGCGTGAATTTGAGTCGATTAAAGCGTCATCATCTGCTGAACCTTCCCAAGCTTCGGCTGAAATTATCCTTACTGGTGTACCGCTCTCTGTCACCGAAGCACCTAGATCTGTTGTGCATAAGGTCTTTGCAGCTCTGGGTATTCCTGAGCTCATCAGCGAAGTTCTAGATATACGTCCCATGGTTAATAAAACAGCGTCCGTGGTCGGGGACGGCCCTGTAGCGTCAACTTCTTCTGCTTCTACCTCTACTTCCACTTCAGCTCCCGCCAGCCTCAAGTCCAGCCTCAAGTCCTTCATAGTAGTCTTGAGATCATCAATGGTACGCGATCATGTCATTTCTATGAAACGTTTTAAGCCAATCCTATTGGTAAATGAGGTATTCTCGCTAACTTCGCATCCCGGAATAAAAGTGTACGTCAACGAATTCCTTCCATCCGCGACACATGCGTTGCTTCGTCGGGCCAAGGCTAAGGCTTCCGAATTTAGCTATAAGTATGTGTGGGTTAGATCAGGCATTATTCGTGTCCGCAAAACTGATGGCGCACCTGTCATCGTTATCAAATCAGAGGATGATCTGGCCAGGTTAATCTGACTCTCACCGGTGCGGCATGGCTCAGGTGCTTCATCTCATTCCAGTATCAAAATTGCCCAGTTTAACGCGAACTCCTTGCTTGGTCACTTTAATTTAGTCAAAGCTCATTTGTCGGCCAACTTTTATCATGTTATCTCTATTTCTGAGACTTGGCTTCATAAACACGTGCCTGATAGTCTCATTATGCTTGATAACTACGTACTCATAAGAAATGATAGAGAGGGCAGACAAGGGGGTGGCGTTGCTTGCTATGTACATAACTCGTTAAAAGTTAAGGTTTTAGCCACTTCACCTAGTCAGTTTTCTAATGCTCCTGAATTTTTAATCCTAGACTTACGCTATGGAACCAAACGGCCGCCTTTATTCGTATCTATGTATAGAAGGCCCAAGGGCCTACTTTTTAATGATTTTATGCAAACTTTCACTGATTTTACTGCTGCGTACGAGAATTTTATCATCAGTGGCGACCTAAACTGCAATCTACTGTGCACCAACGTAGAAGCAACATTTCTGCGTGAGCTCGTCTTGGCCCAAGCGATGCATATCGTTGAATCAGAGGCCACGCATCACACAGCAACTTCTGACTCATGGCTTGATGTTTTTATCACGGACAGCGCGGATAAAGTTTGTAGTTTTTCTAAGACGGACGCCCCGTTTATAGCCGGACATGACCTTATTGAACTCTCCTACAGACTCGAAGTGGTTCGTCCTCAGCATAGGATTATATCTCGCCGTAACTTTAAGCGTTTCAATGCATCAAACTTCCTTAAGGATGTTTCTCAGTATTTGCGTTCTGGCCCTTTTCAAGTGCAGGTTCACGGAGTGGAAGCCGTTTACATTGACCGCTTTGCCGATTTTGTTGACAGCTCGATTATTACTGCTGCGGAACACCATGCGCCTAAACAGACATTCCAGGTCACTAAACCCCATGCGCCCTGGCTCACTGATGAGCTGAAGTCTAGTATTCGTATGAGAAACACTCTGTATAAGCAAGCCAAGCGGTCAGGGAGTGTGTTAGGCTTTGCGATATACAGGCAGTATCGTGATCGCCTCGCTAGTGATATGAGGTGTGCTGCTGATAACTACGCGCGTCTCAGGCTATCTGCTGTCACTAGTAGCTCTAAGTTATGGACTCAGCTGGCTAACCTTGGGCTGGTCAGGCCTCGCCTAACCTCTCCGCTCACCTTTTCCGCCGAGGAGGAGCTGTATGTTGCGTTTGCTGCGATTTCCAATGCCACTCCTAGCTGTACTTCGGAAAGTTTTGCGGATCTTGTATCATCTGCGGATGGTCCACCTATGATTAATGTTCCTTTTCATTTCACGCTCGTCAGCGCAGAGCATGTCGCGAAACTGATCAGGTCGACCACCAAACCTTCGCACGCAGCAGGTCCGGATGGAATATCCTTATTTTTCATTCATCAAGCTCTACCATGCCTTTCTCTCTGGCTTGCAGCCTTGTTCAACAGCTGCCTAAAACATGGTTACTTTCCATCGTGCTGGAAGCGGGCCTTCATCCGCCCCCTTCTCAAAGTAAATCCACCACGTTCAACTTCTGATACACGTCCCATAGCGAACCTATGTGAGCTATCCAAGATCTTCGAGCGTGTGGTCCACACTCAAGTACTGGGGTTTGTCAAGGAAAACAATATCTTCGATCCACGGCAATCAGGCTACAGAGAGGGTTTTAGCACCCAAACGGCATTACTACGGCTTTGCCATGACGTTAGGCAGGGTGTGGATAACAGGTGCGTAACAATTCTGGTGTTATTTGACTTTAGCAAAGCGTTCGACACTGTTAATCATCACCGGCTTCTTGTTAAACTCAACAATTTGGGTTTCTCTGAGGCAGTATTGCGTTGGATTTTCGCCTATCTATCTGGCCGCTCACAGGCGGTAGTGAACGATCGCGGGGAATGCTCCACCTGGCTAAGTACGTCCTCAGGAGTTCCTCAAGGCTCGGTTCTCGGTCCGCTACTCTTTTCGCTCTTCATCAACGAAATTGGCGCTGATTTGATGCATACTCAACACCTTATTTTCGCGGATGACACGCAGATTTATCTCACGTGCCCACCATCTGAGTTAGAAACGGGATTAGCTAAGGTTGCTTACGACGTTAACGTGATTGTGAATTACGCGGCAGCCAACGGGCTGAGACTCAACATCAGCAAATCAAAAGTTCTCATTCAAGGCAGCGGCACGTTTATCAATCGTATTGACTTTCGCAACCTGCCTCCTATCTCAGTGAATGGTGTAGAGCTTCCTTATGTTGACCAGGTGCGTAACCTAGGGGTGATTATGCGATCAAACCTCTCTTGGCGTGGCCACGTTATGTCCATCTCTAATAAGGTTAATTTTGCAGTGCACAGACTAAAGTACCATCGACATGCCTTGTCGCTTGAGCTAAGGTCGTCACTCGTTGTGTCCCTCATATTTCCTATTATTGATTATTGTTGTCTAGTTTTTAATGATTTATCGAGTGAGCTAAACTTAGCCCTCCAGCGTCTTGTCAACCTCGCTATTAGGTTTATTTTTAATTTACGTAGAGATGACCACATAACCCCGTTTCGTAGGCGACTCGGCTGGTTGACTGTTCGAACTAGGCGGCTTTACTTCTTAGGGATTATGACCTTCAATATTATTCAGGGCGTCGCTCCAGCGTACTTGTTCGATCTTTTCCACCGTGCGATTCCCCCGGAAGGTCGCTTGCTGCGAACTAGCTCCGTGGGGTTTTTCCAAGTACCGGTGCATCGCACAGCAACGTACCGTAACTCATTCCATTTATCGGCGGTCTACTTTTGGAATTCTCTGCCTGCGGAGATTGTCTCCTCCCGGTCCATAGGGGTGTTTAAGAGTAGACTTTTCGCACACCTCTTTGAGAGCGACACTATATATATATATATATATATGTATGTATGTATGTATGTATGTATGTATGTATGTATGTATGTATGTATGTATGTATGTATGTATGTATGTATGTATGTATGTATGTATGTATGTATGTATGTATGTATGTATGTATGTATGTATGTATGTATGTATGTATGTATGTATGTATGTATGTATGTATGTATGTATGTATGTATGTATGTATGTATGTATGTATGTATGTATGTATGTATGTATGTATGTATGTATGTATGTATGTATGTATGTATGTATGTATGTATGTATGTATGTATGTATGTATGTATGTATGTATGTATGTATGTATGTATGTATGTATGTATGTATGTATGTATGTATGTATGTATGTATGTATGTATGTATGTATGTATGTATGTATGTATGTATGTATGTATGTATGTATGTATGTATGTATGTATGTATGTATGTATGTATGTATGTATGTATGTATGTATGTATGTATGTATGTATGTATGTATGTATGTATGTATGTATGTATGTATGTATGTATGTATGTATGTATGTATGTATGTATGTATGTATGTATGTATGTATATATATATATATATATATATATATATATATATATATATGAGTCTACTTAGTACCCTCGCCTTGTGGAGTGCCTTTCTCCACCTTCTGCGTATTTCGCCTAGTCGGGTCCTGCGTATTTATATCATCTTATTTTATCCGATCTCGTTTTATCTATCCCTCGCCATTTATTTTATGTAACTATAACTGCTCCTCATTCTCGTGTCGTTTTTACTTATGCTACCTATACCATCTTATTTTGGTTTATATATTTTTATTTTATATTTATTTCTATTTTGTATATTTATTTTTATTTCATATTTATTTTTCTTCTTGTATTACTTTTATATTATTTTATCTCCTATACTATTTATATCATTCTGTTTGTATACTACCTTAAGTTGCTATTTTCTAGTGCCTTTTCATTTTGTAGTGCCTTTTTCACTCTTTTTTACTTACCGTTACTCGTATCTATCTTGTGCATCTCACACTGCTGGTTCTAGTTTGTATTCTATGTTGCTTATTTTTATTGTTATCTACCTCTAGGCCCTTTATTTTTAATTATTCTCTAAGCATTTTACTCTACTTTATTTTTATTTTATTTTTATTTATTTTTATTTTTATTTTTATCTTATTCTTATTTTTATTTTTATTTTTATCTTATTTTTATTTTTCCTTATTCTGCACGCTAATGTTTATTTCTCTTCACTTTCTCGATGTTCTTGTTTGTTTCTTCTAGTCGCTTCAGCTAAATTTGTCATGCATTTCTGCCCATTTTTGTACTCTGCTTTGTAAATTGTTTGTATTTTCTTTTGGTGGTTCCCCATTTGCCTGAAGGTTACCCAAGGCATAATAAATCTATCAATCAATCTCTCTCTTTCTCTCTCTCTCTCTCTCTCTCTCTCTCTCTCTCTCTCTCTTCTCTCGAGTTTTTCTGAGGCTATTGGTCCATCTGATTTGCCTCGCTGTACAGGGCAGTTTTGTTTTGAGAATGAAAGCGTGGAATGTGTGGATGATGCTGTAGCCGGTATTACTACGCGTGCGCGTGGGCCTGACGGTCTGCCTATCCAATTTTATAAGGTGTTTCATTCCCTCCTGTCACCACTTATTGCAATGCTTTTTAACGCCTCTCTAAGTGAGGGAGCTTTTCCCTCGCTATGGAAATTCTCCCTGGTCGTGCCGCTGCCCAAGATACGCTGCCCGGAGGCGTGCTCGGACTTCCGCCCTATTTCACTGCTCTGTGCCATCTCTAAGGTGCTTGAACGTGTAGTTTTCAACCAGTTGATGAACTTTCTTGTAGGCAATAGCACTCTTGATCCACGGCAGACTGGCTTTCGCAAGGGCTCGGGTACTCAAACAGCGGTACTGCGGCTAGTCGATGATATTCGTCTGGGAGTGGACGACCGTATGGTAACCTTAGCTGTATTTTTTGATCTATCCAAGGCCTTTGATATGGTAGATAATCTCCTGTTGCTGCGTAAGCTTCAGAGCTTCGGGTTTTCGTTAGGTGCGCTCAGATGGTTCCACTCATACCTCTACGGCCGCTTGCAAGCGGTTCGAGATGGGGAAGAGGGTCTATCTGAGTGGCTCCCCCTCCGTTCCGGTGTTCCGCAGGGCAGTGTGCTGGGCCCACTCCTTTTCTCACTGTTTATTAACGATCTGCCGCAGTGCCTGCACCATTGCTCGTATCTACTTTATGCGGATGACTTGGTCATCTATTTCAAATGCCCGCCTGCCGCGCTCAGGGATTGCATTAACTTTGTCAATAAGGATGTTAATAGTATTGCGGGGTGGTGCCGGGATAACCGTCTGAAACTGAATGTCGGCAAGACTAAGGCAATGATCTTCGGCAGCTCTAGATACATTAATGATATAGACTTCTCGACACTTCCTACACCCCTGCTGCATGGTGAATCGGTTAACTACGTACCTTCATTTCGCTATTTAGGTGTTATCCTGGACAGCACTCTCTCATGGTCTCAGCATGTCACCCAGGTGTGTAGAAAGTCAGCAGCGGCGCTTTACAGACTGCGTATGAATGATAACCATCTAAATCTTGCTTTGAGGCGTCGTCTGGTCATTGCTCTGGTCTTGCCGCATTTCGATTATTGTGCTGCGGCACTTACCAACCTGTCGGACGGCTTAGAGCGGAAGCTTCTGGTAGCAGTAAATAATTGCGTGCGATATCTGTTAAGACTGCCGCGCCATGTGCATATCTCCAGTCACAGACGCAGAGTAGGCTGGCTGAAGCCCTGCCACCGCCGTAACTTCTTTATTGGCTGTCTCTTTTATAAGGCCTTATGCCTGAGCGAACCAGGGCTTTTTAGTGACCAGCTTCGGTTAAATCCGAACGTTGCAAGGCGTCGCGACCATACTCGGACGGATACGCTTTACGCACCCCCCACTCGCACGGTCACCTTCCAAAGGTCTTTTCTTGTGACCGGGGTTCACCTTTGGAATTCTTTGCCTCCGGATATAACCTCGGCCGCAACTCTTGCTGAGTTTCGTCACAAGTACTCTGAACATCTTATGGCCGAGGAGGTGCGTGAGGCGAATCAGTCTGATTTGCTTTAGCGCAATTTAAGCAGTCGGTACGGCGCTCAAGCTCTGCTTGCTTGTATTGTATGTATTGTATTCATTGATGTCTATATTATTTTACTTTATCTATTATTTCTTTATCTTGCCACACTCTGGGCCGTCCGCGCATTTACTTCATTTACTTTATTTACTTTATTTACTTTATATTACTATATTCTTTTCATTTTTATTTCATTTATGTATTGTTATTTTATTTTATTTTATTTTATTTTATTTTGATTTATTTTATTTTACTTTACTTTACTTTACTTACTCTGAAATTGATTATTGTATTTTTTCTTGTATCACTGTGAATTCTTTAATTTCTTTAATTACTTTACTTAAACCCACTGAATTGTACTGGATTTGTCCCTGTATTGGTGCCTGTGGTTCTTAGGGAGCATTGCTCCAGGATCAAATAAATGATTTCTCTCTCTCTCTCTCTCTCTCTCTCTCTCTCTCTCTCTCTCTCTCTCTCTCTCTCAACTCTGCTCAACCGTAACCTGCGTAGTCTGCTGGTGGTCACCTTAGTGTTTCCACTGTTTGACTACTGTTGTGTGGTCCTCACTGGCCTGTCGGCAGGGCTCGATACTAAGCTTCAGCGGCTCTTAAACACCTGTGTCCGCTTCGTTTGCGGGGTTCCTCGAGATGCACATATTTCACCGTATCGTAGGGAGCTTGGCTGGCTTCGGGTTAGGGATAGAAGACTTTACTTCCTGCTCTCTCAATTTTTCACGACTCTACGCACTGGTCGCCCTGTGTACTTGCGCGAGCTCCTTGTTGATCGTGATCATGATTGGGCTGCCGGCCGCCCTTCGCGTACGTCTAGGAGCGCTCTTATGACCCCGTGTTCTCGCACCAACGTCTTTTTTAACTCCTTCTCGGTAGCCGGTGTTCGTCATTGGGACTCTCTCCCTTCTGAGCTTAAAGCTGCGCCCTCGCTAGCCTCATTCAAGCATGGCCTATTCGCGCATTTGCTTAGCACCGAGGACGCTCGTCCCTAGGCCCTCACTTTCGTCTTTCTCTGGCCTCTTATTTCTTATTTCTTATTTGTTATTTGTTAGTTGTAGTTTAGTTTAATCTAGTCTAGCTCTTACTAGTTCTAAGTACTCATGTATTACTCTCCTTTTATGTCACAATGCAGGTAATCTTAATTTTATTATTTTTGTAATGCATTGTGGCCATTGTTTGTCTAATATTGCTATAGACATAAATAAAGCATCTAATCTAATCTAATCTAATCTCTCTCTCTCTCTCTCTCTCTCTGCGTCTGTGAGTATAGTTTGTCACGTTACACTTCGCTCTGTCGATTTTCCAGATTATCTCTGCCGCATAGGCCTCCGGGCCGTTTATTTCTTGCAGATCCTAGCATGCTTAACTGTGCTTTCCGTATCCTGCTGGTTATCTTCTTGCTGCTGACTGGAGTTTGGACGTAATTCTGCATTTATTTGTCGGGATTCTAACCAAATTAGCTGATTACCCTTCGGCTAGCTGACACCTTATCTACGGCTCCGGCGCATGCGCTGCTCATCGTCTGTGTGAGTCTGTCTACTTTCGTGGATTGCTTTGTTGTCATCGTGCAATCTGTCTACGCCCCCCACCTGTCGTCGGCGTCACCGTCCCAACGTCCATTAGCTGTGGCTTGTTGTCATCTGCTTCATCGTGGGATTTCGCATGTCACGTAACTGTTTTCGTTGTCAGCGTAGAATAGCAGGCGCCTTATTATCTTGCCCTGAGTGCAATCACCAGTTTCACCCAGGGTGTGGTGCAATTTATGTCCAGTATAAAAGTGCCAATCCTTGCTGCCTTGCACACTTTAATAACCTCAACACTGCTAATTTAGAAAATACCGAACCGCCTATAATGGATAAAGCTCTATTGGATAAATTGTTAGATTCGATCAACCAAGCTAACAAAACTAATATAGAGTTAGCTGCAGTCATTACAAAGCAAACTAAAATTAATGACGAGATAGCTAACAAATTGAACTGTTTGCCAGAATTGATCGCCAAGGTGGATAGTCATGTTGACCAAATTGCTCGTCTTGAGGCCAGCATAGCTCGGCTTGAAACTAGCAATGCCCAACTACTGAGTGAGCTCGAACTCATTAGGGCCTCTCCTTCTGCGCCTCTGCCCTCTGCTTCTGAAGAAGTTATTCT
The DNA here is from genome assembly GCA_949628255.1 of Macrophya alboannulata. Taxonomy (NCBI): domain Eukaryota; kingdom Metazoa; phylum Arthropoda; class Insecta; order Hymenoptera; family Tenthredinidae; genus Macrophya; species Macrophya alboannulata. Next base: position 9,297,640 of record OX451209.1, read on the forward strand.
GGCGGGCATTCCCGTCTCCGTCGACGATGCGCCTATGTTGATTGTCCAGAAGGTCTTTGCCGCCCTGGGAACCTCAGAGCTGCTAAGCGAAGTCTCTCAAGTCCGCTTCCTGCGCAGAAGGTCACATAGCGCAATTGGTAGTGAGCCTGGTCCGTCGTCGTCCGCAGCATCAAGCACTAAGTCCCTGATTGTTACCCTTAAGTCAGCAATGGTACGTGATCATATTATCTCTATGAAGCGGTCTAAGAGGGACTTACCCGTCCGTGAGGTCTTTGCCCTGAATCGTCCAGGGATTATCTTCGTCAATGAATTTGTCCCTTCCGACGTCTATGGTATGCTTCGCCGAGCGAAGGCTAAAGCTTCCGAACTGGGCTTTAAGTATGTTTGGATTAGAGCTGGTACAATTCGCGTGCGTAAAGCTGATGGGGCCCCAGTCATCACCATCAAATCTAATGATGACATCGACAAGCTGGCGTGACTTTCACCACCTGCACCCGTTCCCTCTAGAGCACCATCTCAATCGCGAATTAAGGTAGCTCAGTTCAATGCAAATTCTCTTCTAAGACATTTCAACTTAGTCAAGGCTCATCTATTGTCAAACTTCTACCATATTATTTCAATTTCCGAAACCTGGCTTCATTCTCATATCCCTGATGACCTGGTTCGTCTTGATAACTACTTTTTAATTCGTAATGATAGAGAGGGCAGGCAAGGTGGAGGTGTTGCTTGCTATATTCATGATTCACTCAAAGTCAAAGTTTTGGCAACCTCTCCTAGCCAGTTCTCTAACGCTCCGGAATATATTATTCTGGATATCCGAAGCCCTTGCGGCCAACCATTATTATTCACCAGCATGTACAGGCGCCCTAAGGGTCTGCTTTTTGAAGATTTTATAGCGTCATTTACTAATTTAACACCTGCTTATGTCAACATTATCATATGTGGTGACCTAAATTGTAATTTGCTGAGTAACAACGTTGAGGCGACGTTTCTTCGTGACTTTGTAGATTCTCAGGCGCTTCATATCGTAGTTTCTGAAGCCACGCATCATACATCTAGCTCCGACTCGTGGCTTGATGTTTTTATCACTGACAGTTTCGACAATATTTTAGCTTTTAAAAAGTCCGACGCCCCTTTCATTGCGGGTCATGATTTAATTGAACTGACCTACAAGTTCGATACTGAGCGTCTCCCGCGCCGCACTATAACCTGTCGCAGTTACAACTTGATTGACAGCGCGGCTTTTTCTGTAACGCTCGACAACGAACTCGCAGGGAAATGTCCCGACTTACCCTCCGCGAACTCTGACAGCAGTGATCTGGACCTCTTCACCAATGCCGTCAGCGATGCTCTCATTTCTTGTATGGATCAACATGCGCCCTTACGCACTTTTGCAGTCAGCAAGCCTTGTGCTCCATGGCTTACCGTCGAACTGAAATCACGCATCAAGCAACGCAATTCGCTGTATAAGCATGCAAGACGCTCGGGTAGTGTGCTTGCTTTTGCCATATACAGGCAATGTCGCGACCAACTTTTGATTGACATGCGATCGGCAGCTGATGACTTTAACTGGCGTTCCCTATCGGTCATCACAGACAGTGCGAAATTATGGCGTGAATTAGCTAAACTCGGTCTTGTTAAACCACGTGTAACCTCTCCGCTTACCTTCTTCTCGTCGGATGAACTTAACTCAACGTTTGTCAGCATTGCTAATGCTGCTGCTGAGCTTGATGCTAACACTTTTAACCCAAATGACTCTGATATTTTTACTGAATTTTTAGCGTCGTTAGACGATCCGAAGCTAGCCAGGGCGTCGTTTGAGTTTTCACCCGTCACTTCAGAGAAGGTTTTCACTGTCACCAAGTCTTCTACTTCGCCTTCGCGTGGTGCTAGACCAGATGGCATTTCACTCCATGTGATACACCTGTTACTCCCTGGTCTATCCAATCCTCTTGCCACTCTTTTTAACCAGTGTCTAGGTCTTGGTTTCTTTCCGTCGAGCTGGAAACGTGCTTTTATACGACCGCTGCTTAAAGTCAATCCACCACGTTCCACGTCGGATACTCGGCCTATTGCTAACTTATGCGAACTCTCCAAAATTTTTGAAAGAATCGTTCACTCGCAGATCCTGGACTACGTGAACGCCCACAATCTTTTTGACCCGTTCCAGTCCGGCTACAGGGTAGGGTTTAGCACCCAAACGGCCTTACTTAGGTTATCTCATGATATTAGGCGGGCCGTCGATGATAGGTGCTTGACGTTGCTAGTCCTCTTCGACTTCAGCAAAGCATTTGACACTGTTTGCCATCTTCATCTCCTTGTCAAACTAAAACGGCTGGGATTCTCTGACGTTACATTACGATGGGTCTATTCTTACCTCTCGGGAAGGTCTCAGGCGGTAGTTGACGATCGAGGTATCTGCTCTACCTGGTTGGACACTCATTCAGGTGTTCCCCAGGGATCGGTGTTAGGTCCTTTGCTTTTTTCCCTATTCATCAATGATATCGGAACTGATCTACTGTACACGCGCCATCTTATCTTTGCTGACGACACACAAATTTACCTTACTTGCCCTCCCTCTGAGCTTGCTGAAGCGATTGCTAAGCTTGCCCACGATGTCAATGTAATCGCAAATTACGCAGTGGCAAATGGTCTCAAGCTTAACTTATCCAAGTCGAAGGTTCTCATTTCGGGCAGCGGAGTCTTCATAAACCGTCTTGATCTAGCAACTCTTCCTCCGATTGTTGTCGATGGTAGTGCACTTCCTTACGTAAATGAGGTGCGTAATCTTGGTATCATCATGCGCTCCAATCTCTCGTGGCGGGGTCATATTCTAGCAGTGTCAAAAAAAGTCAACTTTTCTCTTTATAGGCTTAAATATCATCGGAATGCTCTGTCACGAGAGCTGAGGGCCAAGCTCGTAGTCACCCTCATCTTCCCACTATTAGATTATTGCTGCCTCGTTTATAATGATCTGTCTGGTGAACTAAATACAATGCTGCAGCGCCTAATTAATACTGCTGTCAGATTCGTTTTCAACCATCTGCGAAGGGATGAGCACGTTACGCCCTACCGTAGGCAGCTCGGTTGGCTCACTGTTAGATCCAGGCGACTCTATTTCCTCGGCATTACGGTCTTTAACCTCATGGAAGGCAATATGCCGTCTTATTTGTCTGAGCTATTTGTCCGTCATAGACCGTCTGATAGTCGCCCAACTCGCCAGGCGGGCTCTATGGTGTTTCATGTGCCCCAACACCGCACTGTCACCTACCGCAATTCCTTTTATCTTGCTGCGATCTACTTTTGGCATTCTCTTCCTGCGGAGGTGACCGATGGGCAATCTTTGCAATCGTTTAAGACTAAACTTTTCGCTTACCTTTTTGAACGCGATACAGGGTCTGACTAGTCGGTACGCTGCTCTTTGCACATTTGCTTACGTAAACTTATCCCTTTGCAGAGGTGAAAGCTTTATTTTTTACTTATTGTATACTTACCTACTTGATGTACTATCCCATTTTTCTATTTTAATTTTCTCATGTACGTACTTTTAATTGTTTTCTTTTTATTCTGTATTCTATTCTATTTTTATTCTGTATTCTATTTTATTTTGTATTCTTTTTATTTTGTTATCTTTTATATCCCTTATATCTTTTATATTTTTTATATCTTTTGTATCTTTTATTTTTAACTCGGATATTATTTTTATTCTTTATTATCTTTCTGTACTGCTGTATGGCTTTTCTTATTCTCCAGTGTTTGTACAACCGTCTAGTTGTAAGCTATTCTCTTTGCTCTGCTCTGCTAACTATGTAATTTTGTCATACGTACTACCACCTAAGTGTTTCTTTGTCATTAACTGTATCTCATCATTGCCCCAACGTCTTACCAGGGCATAAATATACGTCAATCAATCAATCAATCTCTCTGGTTTCTCTATTAATGCATTGCGCTGGATTCATGCGTATCTTTCAGGCAGGTCTCAGGCGGTAGTTGATGACCGCGGTGCTTGCTCGGCTTGGTTGAACACTCGCTCGGGTGTCCCTCAGGGGTCGGTACTGGGTCCGCTGCTTTTTACATTATTCATCAATGATATTGGGGCTAATCTGCTCTACACGCGTCACTTAATATTTGCTGATGACACTCAAATTTATTTCACCTGTCCACCCGCTGATCTGACTGATGCCATTGCTAAGGTAACACATGATGTTGATGTCATTGCCAATTATGCGGCCACTAATGGTCTTAAGCTCAACCTAGCAAAATCTAAGGTTCTTATTTCCGGCAGCGGGGTGTTTGTAAATCGATTAGACCTGACGTGTCTCCCCCCTATTGTTGTTAGTGGTACTGTGCTACCTTATGTTGACGAGGTGCGGAATTTGGGGGTTACCATGCGTTCTAATCTCTCTTGGCGGGGTCACATTTTATCTGTGTCTAATAAAGTCAATTTCTCTATCTATAAGTTGAAATATCACCGCAATGCCCTGTCCAGTGAGCTGAGAGCCAGACTTATTGTCACTCTTATTTTTCCTTTGCTTGATTATTGCTGTCTCGTGTATAATGATCTCTCTGGCGAGCTCAACATTGTATTGCAGCGCTTGTTAAACACGGCTATTAGATTTGTTTTTAATCTGCGGTACGATGATCATGTTACGCCCTACCGCAGGCGGCTACGCTGGCTCTCTGTTCGAACTAGGCGTCTCTATTTTTTAGGAATTTTAGTCTTTAACCTTCTACAGGGGAATCCGCCGGCTTATCTATCGGAACTGTTTATTCGTCATAGGCCGTTGAATAGCCGCCCTACTCGTCAGTCTAGTACTATTGTATTTCAGATACCCCTACATCGGACTACCACTTATCGAAACTCATTCAGTCTTGCTGCTATTTATTTCTGGAATTCACTTCCTGATTAAGTAACTAGCGCTGAAACTCTACCATTGTTCAAGGCAAGGCTCTTTTCTTATCTGTTTGATATCGATACTTTGTCGGCTTAACTCGTTCTGGCTCTTTGGCTTTTGAGCTGCTACAATTTAAGGTTTTGCGATCCGTTGCTGCGCACTGTATTTGTATTTTTATTTTTATTTTTATCACTGTATTTGTATTTTTATTTTTATTTTTATATTTATATTTTTATTTTTACTTTTATTTTTATTTTTATTCTTATTTCAATGTGCTTTTTATCTATTAGGTGACTGAGTATTTGTCTAGATAAGTTTCTTTTATTTTGATGTATCTTTTAACTGTTCTACACACCCTGTCTCATTGCTGCGAATGCGTCATATTTTCTAAGCTAACTTTGTCTTTTTTAAGCCTATTTGTACTGGTATATTTTGTATTAAGTTTATGTATTTTGTCTTGCCCCATGGTTTACCAGGGCATAATAAACCAGTCAATCAATCAATCAATCAATCAATCAATCAATCAATCAATCAATCAATCAATCAATCAATCAATCAATCAATCAATCAATCAATCAATCAATCAATCAATCAATCAATCAATCAATCAATCAATCAATCAATCAATCAATCAATCAATCAATCAATCAATCAATCAATCAATCAATCAATCAATCAATCAATCAATCAATCAATCAATCAATCAATCAATCAATCAATCAATCAATCAATCAATCAATCAATCAATCAATCAATCAATCAATCAATCAATCAATCAATCAATCAATCAATCAATCTCTCTCTCTCTCTCTCTCTCTCTGTAAGTACTGATTCACGCTATCCTCTCTGCTCCCCTGTCTTTGCTTCTTTTCTGCCGCCTTTCTGCCCCTCGCTGGGCTTTTTCAGATCGAGGTGCTTCGGTCGGCTCTGGTTTGTTTGAGCATAAAACGACGGGCTCCTCTTTTTCGAGTCGCAGGTGGAAGCTTATTTTCTGGTGCTCTGTAAAACCTAACCTATACACCTCCGGCTCGGTCTTCCTTGCCGCCTTTTGCCTCTACTCACCACACACACATCAACGTCCCGCCGCCTCGCCATCTAGCGACGCTCTCTAAGGCTGCGACGACCAGGGGAACTCTTCCTTATCGGCTACCAACAATGCCCGACCCTGCGCCTGATGCCTCGCAACCTGCCTCGTCGCACGAACCACGGAAACTCTGCAGAGGGTGTAAGAAGGAGGTGAGGAATCCTTCTCAGTGTGGAAACTGCCTTTCTTATTTCCACCCTAGCTGTACCCATTTCGTAAAGGCCCGGGTTGGCAACCACACTAAACCGGTTTGTAAGGCCTGTATCTCGGACGCTTCACTTTCTTCGGGCCCCTCTCACCGCCAGTCCGATTCTACTCCACCAACTGCAACGGCACCGCCGACGAACCGCTCAGATTCTGACCCTCTGTCTCTTGCCTCTATTTTGAACGCTATCAAGGATGGCGCCGACGTCATGAACAATTTTATTGCCACACAGACCGCGCATAATGCCGATGTCACCTCTAAACTCAGTGAGATTACCTCCTTACCCGGCAAAGTAGATGCATGCACTACGCAGATTGCTGCCCTCACCTCCGCGCACGCCGACTTAGTGGCTCAAATCTTTGGCCTTACCAATGAGAACGCGGAACTTAGAGAGAATCAGCTAGCCCTGGATTCCAGGGTGGTAGATTGTGAAGCGACTAATGCACAGCTCCGCAGTGATCTCGCGACTCAGGTCCAGCTAAATAGTGTGCTATCCGCTCGTCTCGATCGCGTTGAGAAGCTAGCCTTTGACCGCGAACTTACTGTCTCGGGCATGCCGGAAGCAGCTGGTGAAGAGCTGCCCGCCGTGTTTACCTCTATCTGTAATCGTCTAGGGGTAGCTCTCACCTCTTCAGATATCATCGAGATCTCACGGATAAAGAGTACGCGCGACTCCGACCGGGCCAGGATGATGTTTGTTCGGCTAAGCACTAACACCCTTCGCGGTAAAATTCTAGCTGCTTTTCGCGTAGCTAAGACTCTTACTGCTACTGAACTCTCTGACACGCTGCCTCATGTCCGGATTTATATGAATGAGTACCTAGCTCCTGACACTGCCAAACTACTCAAGCTGACCAAATCTGAAGCCAAGCGGAATGGATTCAGGTTCGCCTGGGTTCGGGATGGAGTTATCCGCGTCAAAAAGACCATCGATTCGGCTCCTACAATCATTCGATCAGCTCAAGATCTCCCTCTTGTTTTTACTACCGATGATGACGGTGCGGTCGCCGGTCCCTCGACTGCATGACGGCACCCTCGTGCTCCGCCTCACCTTCTCCCGGCCCCGACTCCCGCCCATAGTCCACTTCATATCTGCCACGTGAACGCGCAATCACTCACCGCTCATTTTGCCGAATTCGCCGACTTCTTCATCGCACACGACTACGACGTAATACTAGTCTCTGAGACTTGGCTGAAGCCGCAGATCCCGGACTGTCTTGTCGATCTGCCCGGGTTCTATCTGACTCGCTGCGACAGCGTTGGTAGGCAAGGGGGAGGTGTTGGCATCTACCTGCGCGTCGAACTCCAATCCCGCGTCGTTGCTTCGTCTGCAGCCTCTCAGTACACCCCGCGCACCGAATACCTTCTGCTGGAAGTCACCGGACATGTCACCACTAAGCTCCTCGCTGGGGTCGTTTATCGCCCTCCTAGGGTCGCCTTCTCTGATGATCTTGAATCGCTTTTCGCCAATGTCTGCCAGGATTATAACTGTAGGGTCATCATGGGCGATTGGAATTCGGACTTTACTACCACAAGCTTCGATAGCGAATACCTCCGCCGCATTTTCGTTAGTTATAATTTCTGTATTGTGCCCCATCGCACTACGCATCACACAGCCACCTCCTCAACCTGGTTGGACCTCTGCATCGTAGACTCCTCGGAGAAGGTTCTAGACTATGGCCAAATGGCTTTGCCCTTTCTCTCGGCCCATGATATGATACATATCACCTACAATCTTTCTCGACCGCGACCGCCTCCGCGTGATATACGCTGCCGGTACTGGAAGGGGCTTCTCGCGCCTGCTTTCAGCGTACACCTTGATGCTCTTGACTGGGGTCGTCTTCTCGCCGAGCCGGATGCATCCGCGAAACTCTCTCTTCTTAACTCTGAACTCAATCAGGCCCTAGAATCCTTTGCTCCCTGGCGTATAATTAATGTTAAGCGGCCTTCTGCCCCATGGATTACCGCTCAACACCGGACCCTTATAAAAAAGCGTAATCGGTTACGGAATGCAAGTCGCAGAACTCGTGCACCTGCGCTCCGGGCTGAGTACCGCCAAGTGCGTAATCGGGTAAAGGAAATGCTGAAGCAGGCGAAATCGTCGTTCTGCGCCTCTCACCTTTCGCGAATAAAAGATCCTAGACACCTTTGGCAAGCCCTGCGTAATTTTGGTATTGTCCCTACATCTGGTGCCCATCAGGATATTTCCTTCTCGCCGGACGCTCTGAATGCCTACTTCTGTTCGGTTTTTGGCCCTCCCGCAGCTCAGCCTCCGGTTGAGCTCTCTTCCTCTTGCGACTTCGACGATACGCAATTCTTTTTCTCGGATGTGTCGCCTCAGTGTCTCGCTAAATACCTGCGGTTTGCCAACTCCAGCGTCTCGGGCGTTGACGGTTTCCCTGGCCGGTTTCTTACACTCTGCAAAGGTCCTCTGTTTGCCGTACTGCTCGACGTATACAACGCCTCGCTTAGGTCATCGGTCTTTCCTCGTTACTGGAAGCAATCCGTTGTCATCCCGATACCTGAAGTTCCGAAGCCTGCTACCCCTGGACATTTTAGGCCCATATCGTTGCTTTGTGAGCTGTCGAAAGTTCTCGAACATATTGCCCATGCTGATATCTCTGCCTACCTAGGCAGGCGTGGACCCTGGGACCCGCACCAGTACGGCTTTGTCCCCGGAGGCTCTACCCAAACGGCCCTGATAAAACTTACGGATGATGTTCGTCGCGCGATTGATTGTCGTATGGTTACGGTGCTCGTTCTCTTTGATTTCTCGAAGGCCTTCGATTGCGTCGACCACTGCCGCCTAATCAGCAAATTAGCTACGCTTTACAACTTTTCTCGCCCGGCACTTCAGTGGCTCTGGTCATACTTAGCTGACCGTTCGCAACGCGTCTCCACCCGCCAGGGCCTCTCGGAGTGGGGTGCCGTGTCATCAGGCGTTCCTCAGGGCTCGGTCCTAGGGCCGCTTCTCTTTGCCCTCTATGTCGCGGATATTAACGAGGCGATAATAAATTGTAAAGTCGTTAAGTACGCGGACGACCTCCAGATATACTACCACTGTCCTCCTTCCTCTCTAGAAGAGGGGGTGGCAAAAGTCAATGAGGACATACGATGCATCTGCAGCTGGGTAAACGTAAATCTCCTCCGTCTTAACCCGTCCAAGACTAAAGCCATGATCCTGGGCTCTTCGCGATACGTAAACTCCATCAATGTCAACCATGCACCGGGTGTTGTAGCGGACGGGGTCAATGTTCCTTACGTACAACTTGTCAAGAACTTGGGCGTTCACCTCACCCCTACACTAAACTGGCGGGAACACGTTACCAGCGTATGTAATCGTGTCTATAGGTCGCTCTACCATCTCCGAGCGAACAGCTACTCTCTCACCAAGGGACTCAGACAACAGCTTGTCCTCGCGCTCATTCTGCCCATTCTTGATTACTGTTCGCTTGTTTTTTGCGATATTTCTGGGGTCGAAAACACACGCCTTCAGCGTGCCCTCAATGCCTGCGTGCGCTTCATCTTCCGTGTCCGTAAATTTGACCACATATCACCTTACTATCGCACTCTGGGTTGGCTTAGGCTCGATCAGCGCCGTCAGCTCTCTCTTGCCGTTCTTGTGATGCGTGCTTTGAGATCCGGCTCCCCGGAGTTTATCGCTTCGGGCCTACGTTTCACGTCTGCGTTTGGTGCTAGGTCTGCCACGCGGTCGTGCTCCTCTGACCTACTGCCTCCCCACTGCCGTACATCTGCACTCTTAGACTCCGTTCACTCGAGTGGTATCAGGGTCTGGAACTCCCTACCGCCTACCATCCGTGATCTAGCTGACCTCGAAGCTTTCAAATGTGCAGTCGTCGCGCACTTTTTAGCCTCCCAGCCAAGCTCCTCCGTCTCTAACCAGGCTTAGCTTTTAGCTCTAGTTCAGTTATAGTTATAGTTTTAGTGTCTTAGTTTTAGTTCTAGTCTTATCCTTAGTAACCATTTAGTCTAGTCTATATCCTATCTCTTGCTTTTGCTTATGTCTTTTTTTCTTTTCTTTTTTCTCTTGTAGCTGTACTTACATCTAGCCTAAGTTTTGTCTTTGCATTATTTAAGGAATTCTGTTAATATTACTGTACCTTAGAACTTACGGGGCTTGCCCCAGCTCAATAAACTTTGTTTTCTCTCTCTCTCTCTCTCTCTCTTCCTCTGTAAGTACTGGCACACTCTATCTTCTCTACTCCTCTTTCTCTGCCTCTTTCTGCCGCATTTCTGCCCCTCAGCTGGGCTTTTTCAGATCGAGGTGCTTCCCCTGTCGGCTCTGGCTTGTTTGAGCATAAAACGACGGGCTCCTCTTTTTCGAGTCGCGGGTGGAAGCTTATTTTTCTGGTGCATTACAAAACCTAACCTATATCTCTGGCTGGTCTCCCCTGCCGTCTCCTGCCGCCTCGCACGTCTACGCGCCGCCTCGCCTTCTAGTGACGCTCTGCAGGACTACGTCGACTCGCTGTACTCTTCCTTACCGACCACCGACAATGTCCGACTCTACGCCTGAAGCCTCGCAACCTAGGACTGCGCCTGAACCTCGGAAACTTTGCAGGGGGTGTAAAAAGGATGTGAGGAATCCCTCTCAATGTGGTAACTGCCACTCTTTTTTTCATCCCAGCTGTACTCAATTTGTAAAAGCCCGGGTCGGCAACCACACAAAATCCGTTTGCAAATCCTGTATCTCGGATGCATCACTTTCCTCGGGTCCTTCTCACCGTCAATCCGATTCTACTTCGTCAACTGCAGCTATGCCACCGCCGAAACTTTCTGAGTCTGATCCGCTGTCTCTTAACTCAATCCTGAATGCCATAAAGGATGGTGCTAGTGTCATGAACAATTTTATTGCTACCCAGAGCGCGCACAATGCTGAGGTTACCTCCAAGCTCAATGAGATTGCCTCTCTACCCGGTAAAGTTGATGCATGCACCGCTCAAATTGCTGCCCTCACCTCCGCGCACGCTGACTTAGTGAGTCAAATCTCTGGCCTTACCAACGAGAACGCGGAACTCAAGGAGAATCAGCTGGCTTTGGACTCCAGGGTTGTAGACTGTGAGGCGGCCAATGCCCAGCTCCGCGCTGATCTCGCGGCACAGGTCCAGCTGAATACTGCATTATCTGCCCGTCTCGGTCGCGTTGAGAAATTAGCCTTCGATCGCGAGCTTACCATCTCGGGTATGCCAGAAGCCGCTGACGAGGAACTGTCCACCGTTCTTGTCTCCATTTGTAACCACCTAGGGATGGCTCTTGCCTCTTCCGACATCACCGAGATCTCGCGGATTAAGAGTACTCGCGACTCTGATCAGGGCAGGATGATTTTTGTTCGACTCAACAGCAACTCCGTTCGTAGTAAGATCCTGGCCGCGTTCCGTGCAGCCAAAACTCTCACCGCTTCGGAAATCTCTGACACGTTGCCTCATGTCCGAATTTACATTAACGAGTACCTGTCTCCTGACGTTGCCAAGCTCCTCAAGCTTACAAAATCCGAGGCCAAGCTGAAGGGCTTCAAGTTCGCCTGGGTTCGTGACGGTGTTATTCGTGTTAAAAGAACCATCGATTCAGTTCCTAAGGTTATTCGATCCGCTGAGGATCTCGCACTAGCTCTTGCTGCTGAAGAGGACAATGCGGTCGCCGGGCCTTCAACCGCATGACGACACCCCTGCGCCTTGCCTCCCTCCCTGCCTCCCCGGACTCCCGCTCATGGTCCGCTTCGTCTCTGCCACGTTAACGCGCAATCTCTGACTGCTCATCTTGTCGAATTTGCAGACTTTTTTACCGTGCATGACTACGATGCAATACTAGTTTCTGAGACCTGGCTGAAGCCACAGATCCTGGACTGTCTTGTCGATCTACCCGGGTTTTATCTGACTCGCTGCGATAGGATTGGTAGGCAGGGGGGAGGGGTTTGCATCTACCTGCGCGTCGAGCTCCGGTCTCATCTAATTGCTTCATCAGCAGCCTCTCACTACGTCCCGCGCACCGAATATCTGTTACTGGCAGTCACCGGGCAACACGTCTCTAAGCTCCTCGTTGGGGTCGTCTATCGCCCTCCCAAGGTCGCTTTCTCTGATGATCTCGAATCGCTCTTTGCCAATGTCTGCCAGGACTACAGCTGTAGGGTCATTATGGGTGATTGGAACTCTGACTTTGCTACAACAAACTATGACAGCAACTACCTGCGCCGTATTTTCCACAGCTACAACTTTTGCATTGTCCCATATCGCGCTACGCATCACACGGCCACCTCCTCAACCTGGCTTGACCTATGTATAGTTGATTCCTTGGAGAAGGTACTTGACTACGGTCAATTGGCTTTGCCTTTTCTCTCGGCTCACGACATGATACACGTCACCTACAATCTTGCCCGTCCGCGTCCACCTCCGCGGGTTATGCGTTGCCGGCAGTGGAAAGGGCTCCTCGCGCCGGCGTTCAGTGAACACCTTGAAGCTCTGAGCTGGGGTCGCCTTCTCGCCGAACCGAACGTCTCCATAAAGCTTTCGCTTCTTAACTCTGAGCTTGATCAGGCCCTAGAATCTTTTGCGCCTTGGCGTATACTTAATGTTAAGCGGCCCTCTGCCCCATGGATAACTGCTCAACACCGTGTTCTTATTCAAAAGCGAAACCGTCTACGGAATGCGAGCCGCAGAACTCGTTCACCTGCACTTCGGGCTGAGTTTTGCCAGGTGCGAAATCGGGTCAAGGAGATGCTGAAACAGGCAAAATCGTCCTTCTGCGCCTCTCACCTCGCGCAAATAAACGATCCCAGGCATCTCTGGCAAGCTCTACGCAATTTTGGAATCGTTCCTACATCCGGTGCCTGTCAGGATATACCTCTCTCGCCGGACGCCCTGAATGCGTACTTCCGCTCGGTTTTTGGCCCTCGGCCAGCCCAGCCTCCGGGTGATATCTCTTCCGTTCGTGACTTCGATGATACTCAATTTTTCTTCTCGGACGTCTCGCCTCAGTGTCTCGCTAAACACCTTCGGTTTGCTAACTCTAGCGTCTCGGGCGTTGACGGTTTCGCTGGACGGTTCCTCGCGCGCTGCAAGGGTCCTCTATTCATTGCGCTGCTCGACGTGTACAACGCCTCACTCAGATCATCGGTTTTCCCGTGCTACTGGAAGCAATCCACCGTTATTCCGATACCTAAAGTCCTGAAGCCTGTTGCTCCTGAAGATTTTAGGCCAATATCCCTGCTTTGCGAATTGTCGAAAGTTCTTGAGCATATCGTCCACGCTGACATCTCTGCTTATCTGCGCAGCCGTGGACCCTGGGACCCGCACCAATACGGCTTTGTCCCTGGTGGTTCTACTCAAACTGCACTGATAAAAGTCACTGATGATGTTCGGCGCGCGACCGACTCTCGCATGGTCACGGTGCTTGTCCTATTTGACTTCTCGAAGGCCTTTGACTGTGTCGATCACTGTCGCCTGATCAGTAAACTCGCTGCGATCTACAACTTCTCTCGCCCGGCACTTCAGTGGCTCTGGTCTTATCTCACTGACCGCACGCAGCGCGTTTCCACCATTCAGGGTCACTCAGAGTGGGCTCCGGTTACGTCAGGCGTTCCGCAGTGCTCGGTACTGGGACCGCTTCTTTTTGCAATCTACGTCGCGGACATCAATAATGCGATAGTTAATTGTAGAGTCGTTAAATATGCGGACGACCTTCAGGTCTACTACCATTGCCCTCCTTCCCTCCTGGAAGAGGGTGTAGCCAAAGTCAACGAAGACGTACTGCGCATTTGCGATTGGGCAAATATAAATCTCCTCCGCCTAAACCCTACTAAGACTAAAGCTATGATCCTGGGCTCCTCACGGTACGTTAACGCCATCAATTTCGACCTCACACCTAGTATTGTAGTGGACGGACTCAACGTGCCTTATGTGCAGCTTGTTAAGAACTTGGGCGTCTGCCTTACACCTACGCTAAACTGGCGGGAGCACGTCACCAGTGTCTGCAATCGTGTTTTCAAGTCCCTCTACCATCTTAGAACAAATGGCCACTCCCTTAGCAAAGGACTCAAACGGCAACTTGTTCTCGCGCTTATCATGCCCATTTTAGATTATTGCTCGCTGGTTTTCTGTGACATTTCCGGTGTCGAAAATGCACGCCTTCAGCGTGCACTAAATGCCTGCGTGCGTTTCGTCTGTAGCGTCCGCAAGTTCGACCACATCTCGCCCCACTACCGCACTCTGGGCTGGCTTAGGCTCGATCAGCGCCGTCAGCTTTTTCTTGCCGTTCTGATATTCCGTGCAGTAAGATCTGGGTCCCCTGAAGTTATTGCTTCGGGCTTGCGTTTTGCGGCTGAGCTAGGTGGCAGATCTGCCACGCGGTCGTGCTCCTCCGACCTTCTACCGCCGCAGTGTCGTACAGCTGCGCTCTCTGAATCCGTTCTCGTGAGTGGTATCAGGGTCTGGAACTCTCTACCGCCGTGCACCCGTGACTTAGCAGACCTTGAGGCGTTCAGAACTGCGGTCACCGCGCATTATAGCCTCGTAACGTAGCCTAGCTTTCTGTCCCCAGCGTCTGTAGCCAGGCTCGGTTTATAATTATAATTATAATTCATAACTTATAACCTTAGTTATAACTTTAGTTCTAATCTATATCTTTAATTAGCGTAGTTAACCTAGTCTAGATTCTCACCTCAATTGGCTGATCTTTGTTTTTCTTTTTTTTTTTTTTTTGTTTCTTTCCTTTGTTTTTTTTTTTTCTGTTAATCAGATGTACCTATCTTTCATAAACTGTGTTTTAATTTTAATTTTAAGTCTTCAATTGAACTTTGTGCCATAATGCATGTCAGAAGCCTTTTCTTTTCTCTTTTGCTTTTGTATTTGTTATTATCTATTGCTTTGAATTGTTTTTCTTTTGTAAAATGCTTTGTATAATGCTGTACCATTTGAACTTACGGGGCTTGCCCCAGCTCAATAAACGATGTTTTCTCTCTCTCTCTCTCTCTCTCTCTCTACATAAAGCCATCGAGGTGGCCAGAGCTCGGTATTACTCTGAGCGCCTCAGTACTATCGGCCAGCCGCGCCTTCTCTGGAAGGAGCTTCGCTCGCTTGGCATCGCTACCTTGCCAAATCCGCCCAATCCGTCGATCTCGCTGGATGACTTCAATAGGCACTTCGCAGCCATTGCGCAGTGCTCTTACCCTCAAACTGCGCCTAGACTATCTCGCTTCTTTGCCGCCGCCGCAATACGATGATGGTCTCTTTTACTTCGAGGATATATCTCCACGGGCTCTTGCGGATGCCTTTAGTCACTTCTCGTCTCAGTCCCGTGGTGTAGATGGTCTCTCCTTGCGTAGCGTAACTGACTCGCTCCCGGAGACCTTTCAGTATGTGCTCGCCTTATTCAACGCCTCGCTATCCCGGGCTGAGTTTCCTGAGATCTGGAAGCGGGCTCTCGTGACTCCTATACCAAAGGTCCGGACGCCTGCGACGCTAAGCGAGTTCCGGCCAATTGCCATACTTCCTGCGCTGTCAAAAGTGCTCGAGCGCATCGTTATGATTCAGGTTCGGGGTTTCCTAGAGGAGAAACATCTGCTGGATCGCTTCCAATCTGGCTTTCGGGCAGGGCTT
This sequence comes from Macrophya alboannulata, assembly GCA_949628255.1. NCBI lineage: Eukaryota > Metazoa > Arthropoda > Insecta > Hymenoptera > Tenthredinidae > Macrophya > Macrophya alboannulata. Next base: position 9,313,435 of record OX451209.1, read on the forward strand.
AGTGCTCAAACAGCCTTGCTCAAATTTACGAAGGATGTTCGCTATGGCATGGATAAGCGCCTCGTTACTGTTGCCACCTTATTTGACTTCACTAAGGCATTCGATAGCATTCCGCACGCTATACTGTTAGAGAACATGCAGCTCCTTGGTTTTTCGCGGCACGTCATCACCTGGTTTGCCTCCTACCTGCATGATAGAGTTCAAGCGGTGGCGGGACCAGACGGATCCACCTCATCCTGGGAATCCCTCCAGCGTGGTGTTCCGCAGAGCTCCGTGCTGGGCCTTCTCATTTTTCTGCTCGCTATCAATAGTGTAGCGTCGGTCCTTAGGCACTCCAAGCACTTGCTTTATGCGGACGATCTGCAAATTTACATCCAGTGCTCCGTGCGTGACCTGCCGGAGGCACTAGCCAAGCTACAGGAAGATATAGATGCGGTCTGTGAATGGTCTGTTAGGTCCCGCCTTACTTTAAATCCAGGCAAAACCCACGCCATAATCTTAGGAACCTCGCCGTTTCTTCTACAGCTGGCCGTCTCTCCAGTGCCGCGGCTTAGGATGGGTGCCGTACCCATTGACTATTCCTCCTGCGTGCGCAACCTGGGCCTTCTCATCGACAGCAAGCTCTCTTGGCACCAGCAGGTCGCGTCCATCTCAAACCGCGTCCATGGCACTCTTAGGCTACTCTCGGCTTCTAGGGCGTGCTTCCACTTGACTCTCAGGAAAAGGCTTGTCGCTGCGCTTATTTTGCCTATATTTGACTACTGCTGCGTAGCTTTTAATGATGTCACTGGGGTGTTGAATACCAAGCTGCAAAGGCTTCTAAACTGTTGTGTGCGATTCGTCTGTGGAGTGCCTAGAGATCAGCATATCACACCCTTTCGGCGACAGTTAGGTTGGCTGCTAGTCAGGGACAGACGGCTGTACTTTCTATTATCGTTATTTTATTCTCTCTTGCGTACTGGCTGCCCTGACTACCTGCGCGAATTTTTCATCGAGCGTTTGCCTGGAGCTTATGGGTCCCAGCGCCGTGTGCGTGGGGAGTTTGTCCTACCGCACTTTTCCACAGAAGCGCGCCGCCGTGCTTTTGCAGTACAAGCGGTCAAGGCCTGGGAGGCCCTTCCGACTGAGGTTAAGAGTGCGTCCACAGTCGCGTCGTTTAAGTCCAGGCTCTATAAGCACCTCTTTGATTCCGAAGCTGTACGGGGGGACGTCCTGTTCTACTGAACTTTGCTCCGCATACTTTCTTCCCCTCTCTGCTTCGTCTTGCTGCTACTTCCGCCTCGCTCGTATGTCATTTTTCGCTTACTCTTACAATATGTCGCCTTACTGCACTCTATTCCGCTCTCGGTGTTTTTGCTTTTATCTGTGTATTATGTACCTGATTGTTCTTGTGTTACTTTATTTTACTCTCTTTATTTTTACTCTATTTGTTATTGTTACTCTATTTATTTATTTTTTATCTTGCTGTACACAATTTTATTTCGTCTTACTATTTTTATTTCTATTATTCTTTATGACCTTACTCTGTTTTATCTTATCTTACTGTTATATTACTCTATTTTACTTACGTATTTTATTTTATACTACTTTACTCTATCTCATCTCACTCTTACCACACTTTTATGTTATACTCTTAGCTCACTTTTATTTTATTTTATACTCCTAGCTCGCTTAATTTTATTTTATTCTACGTTACTCTATTGTTGTCTTACTCTTACTTTACTTTATTTTATTCTACCTATTCTACCCACTCTATGTCTTGTTCTACTTTTGTTACTCAACTGTATGTTCGCTTATTATTTTTACTCCTTATTGTATCTTCGCGCGTCTCGCCCCTATGTATGTATCATTTGTCCAACATTGCCATGGACATTAATAAATTATCTATCTATCTATCTATCTATTTCTCTCTCTCTTCTTCTGAGAGGAGGTGTCTTCGGAGGGAGCGTTCCTTTTGTGTATTTTGTTGGTGTATAATAGTGTATAATAACTCGAAACCTGTCTCATCGACTAACTCCAGCCTGTAATTCTTCGCATAAATGAAGGTAGGTGCCTTCCTGCCATAATTCTATTGCTGCTTAACTTATATCTTGCGGACTAACTCTTCTAACCTAAAAGTCATACCTCTCGTTACTAAGCAATTAGGCGGCATTTCTTTGATCTCTTTATCTAGTCAGTGGTGACATCTGCCGGTGCCATTAATTGTCAACTCAAATTATCGACTGATAGACAGATCGATAAAATAGACTTTCCTATTGACACGTTGATCTTTCATCCTCACTGATCGATAAGTGTCAACCGATACATTACCCTTCGGGGTAAGTGAGGTAATTTTTCAGTATTGGCAGCATCGCGACAATTGAGGTCGAACAGCTGTAGCAGTGCTGCGGCGGCAACAATGGGCTCACCGCTTGGCGGCAGGTTAGATTCTCATCCCGATTTAGACGATTCCAGATTCGCCAGTCTACACGGTTTCGAGAGTGGTCTTCCTCTTTCGGTAGCGAAGGTCAAGGAGCTGCGTATGCAGATGAGTGTTCATGTCGGAACATTCACGCGCTTGGCCAAATCTTCTAAGTTATCGTCGGAAGACAAGCAGGTCCTTAATCAGGCTGCTATCGATCATCAAACAGCCTTTAACTTGGTGTGCTCGGCCTATGCAAAGGTAGCCTCTTCTAATGCTGCTGCAGAGGATTGTAAGCGGGCAGTTTTGAAGGCATGTGAAGTCATAACTGGGTCATGTGTAGATAGTGTCAAGTCAGCTGTCAAGCGTCATGTCCCGACAATGATGAAGGAGAGTCTTCCAGATCTTACGGCCATGGTTAGAGAAAATCTTCCTGAGGCAAGTACAGCCAAGCCTAGCGGTGCCAAATCGTTCTCGGACGCGCTCAAGGCTCCAGGTCCTAAAGTTCACGTCCCCAAGGGACCTACGGTAAGGGTGCAGGACACTCAGACTTTTGTTTTAGCTCCGACGACCGCCTCTACGGAGAGGTATCCAAATTACGAGAAGGCCAGGGATGCAGCTATTGGGCTGCTCAGAAACTCCCAGATGAAGCTCCGCATCGAAAATATTGGGAGCGCTGGCAAAAATAATGTCCGTATTGAAGCTAGATCGGTAGACTTAGAACAGGTGAAGGCTCTTCCGGCTCTTGCCGCTGCAGGCCTAGAAGTGAAGGAAGACCCCAAATTCAATCCAAGGCTAGTTCTTCATGGCATTCCGGTAGGTTTCAGCAGTGAGGACATTTTAACTGATCTTGTGAGCCTGAACCTTGAAGGCAAAGAAGACGCGGCACTCAGAGTCGTCTATATTTTTTCACCCAAAGAAAGGAGGGCCTATACTAGCTGTATCATCGAAGTATCCCACAGCACTTGGGCTTCCTTAAAGTCCGAAAAGCGTATCTATACAGGGTGTATCAGGTTGAGCGCACCGAATTGTGTGAGTAGATTCCGCGAGTCATTCTAAGACTAAATTCCATTTACCAAAAATCCGAGGGCCTAATAGTTTTCGAGTTACAGAATATCTTAGTTGACCAATCACAGGGCCTGGCGCTGACCGAGTCAGGGCCGTGTCAAAAGAATAAAATAGGTAGTGCCCGTCGGTCTGATCCCGTAAACTTTATTTTCCTATTTCGAAGAAGGCGTCGACATCATCTTCGGGAAATGTCCTTGTAAAGCATACGTCTTCCTTATCTGCGTCCAGGTCCGCTTCGGATGGACATTTCCCGAAGATGAGTCGATGTCACCTTCGAAAAAGGAAAATAAAATTTTACGGGCTCACACCCATGGGCACTACCTATTTTATTCTTTTGATACGGCCCTAACTAGGCCAGCTCCAAGCCCTGTGATTGGTCAACTAAGATATTGTATAACTCGGAAACTATTAGGCCCTCGAATTTTTGGTAAAGGGAATTTAGTCTTAGAATGAGTCAAGGAATCTACCCACATCATTCGGTGCGCTCAACCTGATACACCCTGTATAGGTCATTCGGCATGCAGATTTGACGATCACGTCAGAGTACTCCAATGTCTTAAATGTCTATCCTCCGGGCATCTCGCGAAAGATTGTAAGTCACAAGTCCATTGTAGCCACTGTGCCGGGGAGCATGAAACTAAATCCTGTCCTACTAAGAACGATGTAGCTATGCATCCTAAATGCTTCAACTGCCAAAGAGAAAAACTCGCGAACGTTAAGCACTCTGCCCTCGATGGCAAAAAATGTCCTCTGCTGGCAAATAAATTGAAGGACAAGATTAGTAGAACTAACTATGGCTAGCAGTGCAGCAGTCGATCCAATCTTCCATCACTTGAAAATCGGTCATGTTAACTGTCAAAATATTCTGGCAGCAAATCACTTCGTAGAATTTAAACAATATTTCGTGAACTCTGACTATCATGTAATCTGCATGTCAGAGACCTGGTGTTTGGAAAACTTTAATTAATAAAAGTTACATATATCTATCCATCGTTTTGATCTCTGCCTACACTGACTCATTATCAACTCAAGGTCGCATCAAGTGTAACATTACGCTACTGCTCACACCTTTGAACGAGTGTGATCGAGAGTTAGGCGCACTCTGAGGCGTTCGATCAATCGATATCCTTGGACGCACTAGACTACCAGTACGGTAACGCCATCTATCGCCCTAAGTATAAAGATTCCTCTAACCAATATCGATCGTGATCGTGGGGAACCCCCTGGTTCTCGTACTACTCTTGCCTTTATTCTATGGCGACGCGGCTCGGCGTGTAGTCTTCGCTCACCAGCATCAAAAAAAGGTACGTTCAAAAAATTAAGGAAATTCTCATTCTCACATATAGAAATATGTGCACGCCTGTAGGGCGAAGTTATCAATCTCACACATAGAAATATGTGCACGCCTGTAGGGCAATGTTATCAGTCTCACTCACGGGAGTTCAATGGATCTCTCGTTCCTTGTAAGATCTCATTGGTTATGTCTCTCTCTATCCCGCCTTACAAGAGAACAATGAACTCCACGAGTGTCCGACTCTCACTCTCGCACATAAACATATGTGTTGGCCTGAAGGGCAAAGTTATCAATATCGCTCGAGATCAGCATCCATAGCCTAATATTTCCGTGTATGGAAATATCTGTAAGCCATCAAGGCACAGGTTGGTATCGCTCTAGGAGTTCAATGTGTATCTATCTCGTTCTCTGGTAAGATCTCAATGAATGTGTCCCTCTTTCTCGGCTTACAAGAGAATAATGAACTCCGTGAGCATCAAAGGAGGTTCTCTTACCCCTAGCAAGTTACCTCACCAAATCAGACAAAAGGAAACGAACTGATTCTAATAATTGTCTTATCAAAATACGTAATTATCGATAAAAGAGTAATCAATCTGTTCTCATTATATCTGTTATTTTTCCCCAATCACAAAACCAGATCGAAGAGCTACATCATGAAACACCTGGCTAACTCCCGAAATAACTGATAGTTTTGTCGAACTCGAGGGATACAATCTATATAGATGTGATAGAACTGGTGAAAAAGGGGGAGGAGTAGGTTTTTATGTTAAGTGCAATATTCAGACGCGCATACTTCTTGACTCGCAAGGAGAATACTGTGCCAAGCCGGAGTTCATCATCGCGGAAATAACCACCTCTAAAACTGAGAAATCACTTCTCAGTGTAGTCTATCGCCCGCCTGACACGGCATACCTGTCTGACTTCGAGAACTCTTTTCTGCAACTCTTCGTGCATTACCCTCATCACGTTATCATCGGTGATCTCAACCTCGACCTCAGGCCACTTGCATACGACAGCGATAAAATCCGTGATCGACTCTTGAACTTCAGAGACAGCTCTAACCTCCACCTTGTTCCGTACGAGCCGACACACAATCTCAAGTCCAGTGCGACGTGGATTGACCACTGTATTGTCGACAGTCCTGATGTATTAGTTGCATCGGGGCAGCGGGATGTATCTTTCCTCTCCGCGCATGACCTCATTTTCATAGTGCTCGACGTAGGTGTAGGGGTAGAATCGAGTGAGATTTCCTACAGAAATTTCAGAAATTTTTCAATTGATAACTTCCTAGAGGATCTCAGTAGCGTTGACTGGAACCCCCTGTTCTGTAGTGATAACATTGACTCGAAAGTCGAATACATGAACCTCGTTGTGACCGCCTGTCTGGATAGACATGCCCCCCTCGTTCGGGCTTCAACCAAACCGAACAGAAATCCTGCGCCATGGCTCACAGCAGAAATAAGGACTCTCATGAACGAGCGAAACCTGGCGCGTCGAGTCTGGAGGAGAAAGAGATGCCCTACCCTACACGACCGGTTCAAACATCTTCGGAACCTGGTCAGGGCCAAAATTGACACGGCTAGGAATA
>OX451209.1:9319985-9357485 GCA_949628255.1 Macrophya alboannulata
GTACGGAGCAAAAGCACTCATCGCGAAACCAAATTTTCACAGCTGTACCATATTTGACAATGACATGGTGATTGTTGAGCTGAATCGCGTTAGGGTACACTTTAATAAACCAATTCACGCTGGATTTTCCATTCTCGATCTATCCAAGATCTTCATTTATGATTTTCATTACAACTACGTGAAAAATACGTTTGGCGATCGATCAAAGTTAATGTACACCGACACGGACAGTCTTTTGTATCACTTCACTGTCCCTGATCTATATGAATACATTAAACGTGATATACATAAATTCGATACATCCGATTACCCGATCGATAACATCTATGGAATTCCATTAGCGAATAAGAAAGTATTAGGCTTGATGAAGGATGAATGTAACGGGAAGATTATGAGAGAATTTGTAGGATTACGAGCAAAACTGTACACTTTTGAAATTTTCGGTGAGGATAGGAAAACAATTAAGCGAGCAAAAGGTATCAAGGCGGCGACATTAAGAACAATCACGTTCGATGATTATAAAAAGTGTCTTTTTCAACACCAGGATTTGATGAAATCTCAGTACCTAATTCAGAGTAAAAAGCACGAGGTTCATACGGTATTACAAAAGAAATTAGCACTTAGTTGGTGCGATGATAAAAGGGTGATTTTACCCAACACAACCGATACTGTACCATGGGGTTATAATAAATAAAGAAACTATTGTATGTATATTTTATGTATCTTTATTGAATAAACAAATTACATATCCGCTTTATCAATCCAGCTGTTGTGTGAATTATCGAAACCTAACCATTTTACAAATAGTTTAGTTCCACGCTTCCGCAGTACCTTCTCCACGAGGTAAACATCAGGGTGTTTGACTTTAGAGAGTTCCTCCTCGTAGAAGCCACCTTCGATCGGCTGATCTTGATAGTCGACGAGTTTGTACGTCACAGGATCTGTATTCTCTATCTTACTTATAGTAAATATTTCAGTTGTCCAGTTGGGTGTGTAACCTTTTTCAAACGTATGTTTGTTCTTGCTAACGCAAACTTCATCACCGACTCTGAACTTCTTGCTCCGCGTCCGATTGGTCAGAAATTTACCGTACACATTCCGGAGCAAAGTCTTCTCGTTGCGAGCTGTAACCTCTTTCGGTTTGATTCCAATTGTACGGTGTTTGGTGTTGTTGTAAGTCGACATCAAATCTGGTACGATATCTACCCACTTGTAATTTCCTCGGAGAGAGAACTGCTTCCACATTTTATTTTCAAGCGTGCGATTGAAACGTTCGCAGATCGATGCTTTCAGATTGCTGAACGTTGAATAAAGGGTTATACCGTGTCGTTGCATGAGAGCCTTGAACTCGGTGTTGTAAAATTCTTTACCTCGGTCGACGTGCAATTTTTTCGGTACGCGACCTTTCTTGAAAACAGAGCTCATAGCGTTCGTAACATCCTTCCCACTCTTGGTCTTGATCGCCACTACCCAAGCGAATTTTGAAAAAATATCGATGATCGTCAGTAGGTATTTATGATCATTTTTGTATTTCGCATAAGCATTCATATCCACTAAATCAGCCTGCCAGGTCTCATCCAGTCCGCGCATGACAACGCGACGCCGCGGATAATTTCTTCGTGCAGGCTTATGAAGTTCCTCGACCAACGCCTCCTTCTTGTCCATAATTCTTTTGTTAACCGGTCTGTACAACTCCGTCACCAGCAGCGTTCGCTTTCGTCTCCAATGCGAGCCATCTGTTGCCCACGTTGAAAATTTCCTGGGTGTTGCGAATCAACAAGTCTTTAATTGATTCAATATCACCCGTCAGGTTTCGTGCAGCAGCCGTCGTACGAGACTCCAAGGTGGTTATCGTTGAGCGGATTTCGTCTCTCACAGCGTCGATTTCCCGTCCCATAAGACTCATGGTAACAGCGTCATTTCACTGCACGGGATTGGCGACGTTGCACAATCTCTTATTATCTATATCGTATTGTCCATCAGCGGTGAATCTAAATCCAACACCGGGAGGACCACGACTGCTTGCAGCTACACCCTTGTCCAACTGTCGTCCAAAAACATCGACGCTCATCGTGGAAATGACGGTGGAGACAATGAGAGGTTGATTAATAAACGATACCAGCTTCGCGCAATTCTTCGATGATCGATACGATTTCATTGGAGTGACTCGAATTACCAGCCGCTTGGGAAGCCAGGAGTAAACGAAGACGTTCCACCAGCTCGTTGGGGTCGTCCCAGTGAACGTAATCCGTCCTCCTACCTTCTTGAGCGATCATAAGTGCCGGTAGCATATCTTTACCCGTGCGTGGGAGGGGCACGGTGAACGTTTGCGCGATAAATTTCGTAAACTTGGGGTTATTCACCTTCCGAACGGGTTGGTCGGCTCCATAGTATTTTCGATGCGCATTTGTGGCAAACACGATTTGCCTATAATTTTGGGTATCATTAGAGTTCACGTAGGTCTCATCGGGTATCCTTTTGAATAATAATTCCAACAAGCCTTTGGTCTTTGTATAACTCATGTCACCTATGTGAACAAAATCCTTGTCAAAACTTATCGGTGAGTCACCCACCATTAACTTCTGGTTGGCGAGTATGCGTACACCGTAAACGTTATCAAGATCACTTCTTTTTATATTCTCATCTCGAAACAATTCAAGATAGTCGTTGGGGACCTCGGGTTCAGAGTACTCAGAGTACTCGTCCGTCGGCTGTAAAGTCGTGTCCATTTCCTCCTTGTCACTTAATGTTGTTGGAAATGAATAATCCAATCGAGGTTCTTCTTTAAACGGTGTTACCTCTGCTTTGACGGGTTCATCTTTGATCGGTTCTTTTTTGATGGATTGAGCAGTCGTTTGAGAAACCTTCCCCAGCTCTTTCAATGGAGTTACTACCGGTTTGAAAACATCGCTCATCTTCTGTTCGGCGATCTTTTTACCCGACTTTATCATTCTGTGTTTACATCGAATCGCCGCGCTGGCTTTGGCGATATGACGAAGCACTTCTTTTTGTTCGTGAATTTTCGTGTCCTGCATGTTGACTGAGCTGTATCTAAAATGCTACTGATTTTACTCTCCCGAATGTTCTGCATTTATGCTCATAAAACAGTCAAACCCTCTCCTATATCTGCCCTCATTCATCTCACTGTCCTTGTCTATTACGATGAATCCATATTTGTCGTTGTTCCAACACGCTGAGCACAAGTCTTTGAACTGTGCGTCAGTCATGTCAGTGTTTACATGATCATCGTACACCTGTCTCAAATTCATCTCGTCTTGCTTGAACAGAACTAAAAGATTGGTATTGTCACGCACTAGATGCTTGGGGATGCGTGCATAGGTCTGACAAAGATAGAAACAATCCACATCCTTGTGTCTCCCCATACAAAAGAAGGCTCTGATATTGTCCTGCTTCTCGCATGCCACGTCATCAAAGACGATGATCGAATTAGGTAGAGCATCGTTCGGTACAACTACCTGTTCATTCTCGTCAAACGGAAAGTACTCGACGCCATCTACACCCTCGATTAACTGCTGCAGGAACTTGTACTTGGGCAGATTCAACGATTCCGAGTAGATATAGATATTTTCGAATCGCAGTCCGTTGAGGTGTGTTATTGGGGTTAGCAGTGCATTAGTCTTTCCGCAGTTGGACGGTCCGCAAAATACTGCGCGAACGCTGTTTGGCAGCAAATCACCGTGTCGTTTTTCAATTTCGACATCTTGTTGCACGAGTTTGTCGAAATTCATGACAGGTAGTTTGACAGACCGTTTCTCGAACCTCATCTCGACTCTGACTGAAACCGAACACTATAAATATCGAGTTTATAAAGATGATTCCTCATTCGCGTACAGATCGTCAATATGATCGTACACAAAGCCAAGACAACCACCCGTAAGCCTCGTGGGAGGGGTTTGGTTGACAGAATCATCAACAGTCTCCCGGTAGAGCTGCATATACCCGGTTATCAATACTGCGGACCCGGTACCAAACTAGCGAAAAGACTCGCACGGGGTGATCCAGGAATAAATCCTCTCGACGCGGCCTGCAAGGAACACGATATCGCCTACTCAAAGAATCGAGAGAATCTCGAAGCTAGAAGTGCGGCGGATAAGATTTCAGCTGAAAGAGCCTGGAAACGGGTTCTTGCCACGAACGCGAATATCGGTGAGAAAGCAGCCGCCTGGGCAGTGGCAAACACGATGAAAGCGAAAACAAAGCTTGGCATGGGAATCCCGAAGCCGGTGGTATTGAGGAAGATCATCGATGCCGCTAAACGGTCCATGGTTCCAGGCAAAACTGCGAAAGTAGCCATCAAGTCTGCATTGAAGGGTGCGCGAGGCGCCGTTAGAAAGGCTGGCGGTAGATGCAACGTGCGTTCTCCACGGATTCCACCTGTCCCATCTAAAGTTAGCGGCTTTTTACCATTCCTCGTACCCCTTTTTGCTGGACTAAGTGCTACGGGTGCATTAGCTGGCGGTGAAGCAGGTATTGCAAAAGCGGTGAATGATGCAAGCTCCGCCAAGAGACAACTGGAAGAGAGTCAACGACACAACAAGACCATGGAAGCTATCGCTCTAGGCAAGGCGCTTCACCTAAAACCGTATAGGAGGGGTTTTGGAATCCACCTGAAAGAACAGTCAAAAAACTAAAAGTGACGCTACCGCGACGGGCGCTAACTGACGCGGACCTGCTCAAGTACGCGACGGCCCTGAACACTCCGCATTTCCGCGGCGTCTTTATGCGTGACGATTTGCCCAAGGACGGACCGCGTAAGCGTGAATCAGCGATCGTCGATCTGGATGATAAAGACGGTCCTGGTACACATTGGGTCGCGTACCGCAAGAACGGCACGAACGAAGTCGTTTACTTTGACAGTTTCGGTAATCTTCGTCCGCCGTCGGACCTCGTCGGATACCTCGGTGTTGGAAGCGTCAAATACAACCATGAGAGATATCAAGACTACGGTACGTTCAACTGCGGTCACTTGTGTCTCGAGTTTCTATATGAACATACAGCGTAATTCTCCGGAATCAGTCTGACTCTCGCAGTAGTCATGAACGAGTCATTCACACTGACGGTATCGGGGAACTCCTCGGTCCTTGAGACTGAATACTTCCCCCCTATTGAACTCTCCCCTCTCAAGAATTACTCCCTAGGTCTCGTTGAATTACTGACTTTTAATTCGATTCCTAACGTAGACGTTGGTCACAACAAGATTTACGTGGGCGAAGAAAGAGTAACTATACCTACCGGTAGCTATGAAATAGAGGATATTGAGAACTATGTACAGGGTGTATTATCAAGTAAGGGTATCACCATCAATATCAAACCGAATAATAATACATTGTGTAGCGAAATTGAATGCAGTCACTCTGTAAATTTTCAACCAGGCGATTCTATAGGTGGTCTATTGGGTTTCACGCCACGTGTTCTGCAAGCTGATGAAGTTCACAAGTCTGATCTGCCGGTGACTATTTTTAAAGTAAACGCACTGCGAGTCGAGTGTAACATTACAACGGGTGCCTACGACAATGAACGTAAGCTACACACCATTCATGAGTTTTTCCCCGTCGTTCCGCCTGGATATAAGATCGTTGAAGTACCGTCTCACGTCATTTACCTGCCAGTCACCGTAAGGACCATAGATCATATCCAACTCCGTATTGTCGATCAAGACGGCGATTTGGTCAATTTCCGTGGAGAGGTTATAACTGTGAGGTTGCATATCAAGGCTCAATAATGGGGATAGTTTATAATAGAAGTAGTTATATTAGTAAGGTAAAATGCCCCGAACACGTCAGTCGTCGACCGGTTCTCAAAGAGCTGACACCTCAGAACGTGCTGCTTCTGAAAAGCTTGGGTCTCAAGGTTACACCTTCTGGAAGAGGAATTTCCGCAAAGTAAGACTACGATTCGTTTGTTTTTGCGTCATCTGCTACAGACCATGGAGGAGGAAATCTTAGACATTCAAACACCCGTCGCCTTTGACGAGTCTATCGCACACTACGAGGTTCACGCACACAAACCTTATGCCTCATCGAGTTTCAATAACAGTGACGAGATTCGTATCGCTGTTCAACACCAAGACCTGTGCGTGTTATCGTGCAAGAGTTCGTTGCATGTGTACGGAAAGATAGTCAAGGCAGCCGATGGGACTCCGTCGACTAACACAACACTGATCAACAACGGAGTTTGTCATCTGTTTGAAGAAATGCGCTACGAGATGAACGCTATTGAGATCGATAGGAGCAAGAACGTTGGTCTCACCAGTCTTATGAAAGGTTACCCTTCCCTGCGACCCGGACAGAATTGGATGATGGAGAACGCCGGTTGGCTCAATATTAATGCAAACCATGTGGATGCCGATGGTTACTTTGAAGTTTGCATACCGTTGAAGATGATGCTAGGGTTCGCCGAAGACTACCGGAAGATAATCGTCAACGCCAAACACGAATTGATCTTGACCCGTTCAAAGACCGATGCGAACGCGGTTCTACAAACTCAAGACGAGGAATTTAAAATCCTGATCGATAAAGTAGAATGGTTGTTACCCTATGTCAAGCTCTCGGATCAGCGAAAAATACAACTGTTGAATTTCATTGAGAAAGACGCACCGATCTCAATGAGTTTTCGCAATTGGGAATTGTACGAGCATCCTGTACTGCCTACCACCTCAAAGCACGTTTGGACTGTTAAGACGTCGACTCAGCTGGAGAAACCTCGCTACGTTATACTGGGTTTCCAGACAAGTCGGAAGAATAAGCTGAACAAGAACGCTAGCCATTTCGATCACTGCAATATCACCGATGTCAAACTATTCCTGAATTCTCAATGTTATCCCTACGGGAACCTGAATCTTGATATGAGTCATAATCAATACGGTCTGTTGTACGAGATGTTTGCAAACTTTCAAACCTCCTATTACGGCAAGGAACCTGAACCGTTGTTAAAGAAGAGTGAATTTCTACAGTATGCGCCCCTATTCGTCATTGACTGTTCAAAACAAAATGAGTCGCTCAAGTTCGGACCGGTCGACGTTCGTCTTGAATTTGAAGCAAAGAATAACTTTCCTGCCGAAACATCGGCCTATTGTTTGATTTTACACGATCGCGTAGTTGAATACAACCCTATAAGCGGTGGGGTTACGAAATTAGTCTGAAACCTACCGTTACCGTTATGTTCATAAGCTGTACTTTCTAGATTTCCCTTTGATTTGAAAAAAATGTAAAAGATTTTTCTTTTTTTGTGAACCGTTATTTTCCCATCAATTTTATAATGGTAGTCTAATTTAAAAGGGGGAAGTATGATATAAAAGTGAGTCAGAAGACTGCTGAAAATTAGTCAACTTCCAACGTTCCCGAAATCCACCTCGTCACACAATGGATATGATACTGGACGTGCAAGGTTTTCAACGATTTGACAACGAATTCATACTCAAAGAGCTCGCTGTAATTAGCGTTCAAGCGGACGAAGCAGGCAAGCCATGTCTGACCCGACTTCTCTTTAAACCACCGTGTGCTTGGGAAACTTTACCGGCCAAATGTAAAGCTACCAACGCCTGGTTGATCAGAAATTATCACGGAATACCCTGGAACGGTGGTGACATACCGTACGACGACGTGCAGAAAGTGGTGAAAAAAGTTGTCGAGCACGCAAATTACATTTATGTAAAAGGAGAGGAGAAGAAAAAGTGGATCGAAAAAATTATCAACGATGACTCAAAACCGGTGATCGAATTGGGGGAATTGAGGTGTCCGAATCTTCACAAGCTGCAATACATCGATGTGGTTCATTGGCACGGGGACCATCACGGGAACATCCCTAGGTATCAATGTGCCTTCGAAAACGTACAACGCTTGAAGACTTGGTACTTGACGGAGTGTTCTGGATCCCGTTACAAATCAATGTACTCATACCTTCAAGTGGGGAGCCTGAAACGAATGAAGGCGGAGGACATCGCCTATTTGCCCAAAGATTTTATCCTCATCTACGGTAGGGACATCATGGATGAGGTGTGGGACAAGCTATCGGAAGCCATGAAGAAGGATGTAGAGTGTCGAAAATGTCGAATACATTACGGTGACGAATTCAACGGACCTACCCCCATGATTAAAAACTGTTCAAAATGTCAAAATGAACCAATTTCTGTAACAACGAATTCAGAAAAATAAAAATTAATCAAAGTAATTCGTCTGTTTTTTTTTTTTATTCTCCATTCCTCTTCCTTCGTAGTAGTTGAATAGGTTTGCGTTTATCTAAATTGCTGCGATTCGCTGAATCGTACCCTACTTGTATACCCATCACACGTTATCGCTTTGTTTATGCGTTGTATAGCTTGAGCAATGTTGGTTCCAATAATTATTTTGCTTTCAAATTTATCTAACTGTAAGCTATCCCAGACCCTAAACGTCATTTCTCACGCTGAGTGTTTATGTACTTGAGTTTGATTCGTATGTGTGACTGTTGGAAGTCTGCACACTAACAAAGAGACTCAATACCGATCTCATTCTTCAGTCAGATGTTCAGAGAGTAACAAAGATTTTTTAACAATGACGAGCGAAGTTAGGTTTTTTCTACAAGACGTTATAGATTACGCGGATCAACGTGATTTGTGGGTGTTTGGTTTCGAATTTGGTGCAGACCGCGAAGCCCAGCTGGACGATGCGTTTCTTAGGTGGGTTAACGCAGATCGTGATTTCGGGGTGGAGCTCGCAGATGGGGATTCGGATCTGAGTCAGGTGTCCGACTCAGATTCCGAATCGGAGCATGAGGTGTGTGGGGGGTACGGGGGCGAGGTGACAGAGGGTGGGCTGCCTGAGCGTCAGAGGGCTGCAACCCCGGACCAATTGAACGTTCTACACGACAATGCGTACGCTGCCGCACAACCGACGGCGTACAATGCGGCGGTTGCAGCCTTCCTGGTCAACGACGCAGAAAACGCAGCGTGGGGTGTGGAGGGTTTTGTGAACTTTGTAGACATGATGACTGAAGAGGACGAGGGATACGGTTCGGAGAGTGACCAGTGGGTGTAATTTTATAAGGATATAGTTTTTAGTGACATTGTTTTGTAGTTTCTGAATGACAGTTTTTCAAGTGATTATTGTCAAAATGGATTGCCTGATAGGTAAGAGTCTGCACATTCCTTTTCCAGTAACCGTAACATTAGAAATTAGTGATACATGTTGCGGGGAAAATCGCAGCGGTCAGAGGGGGGATCGCGACCGTCACGTCTGGGCGGGGGTCTGACGTTTACCGTTAGGGGGGTCGACCAGGGGGTGGTACCGGGGCACCGTTAGGGGGCCGGGTCGGGTAACGGGTGACCTTGATTAGAACCAGTCAAAAGTGGGAAACGCGCTTTACCGTTAGGGGGTGGACCGTCTAACGGGTTCTGGACCAATTATCTTACCCCCTCCATCTGCCTCACACGGACACGACAGTCTGTGCGGGTGCCCCCCTCCACCTACCTCACACGGACACGGCTGGGTGTGCATGTGGGGGTGCGTGTCGGTGTGCACTAACACGCGTTGATCCAGAACCCGCCTTGCTCATCTACTGCTACGTCTATCCTGACGTAACATGGCGGCAATACTGGGTGACTGCATGCGTCTGCATAATCTTCAATGGTGGCATGACTTGTGAAAACCCTGACCGCAGCTCCTAAAAGTGCCTTAGATGAGTCGACAACGACTTCTTTTGGGTAGACGGCAGCTTGCGAAACCCACTCAGCTAACCAATGTGAAATGGCAATCGTGGTATGTTTCTCGCTCAACATTTGCGATACAGAAAATTGGCCGTCTCGATTGTGTATCACGCAATGGTACAAGAAAATGTGTTTGGACTGTGATCCATCGCGCCTTTGTATAGCTCTAATGATGCTTCCGGTAGCATCAATAGAAATACACGCTGGCTCTCTTTTTGCATATGCCCTGTACACATGGAGTTGGTGGTTGGTCCAGTAATGGACATAGAAGGGATCCATACCAATGCCGTGGACCGAGTTTTGATGCGATTGCAGTTTCATCATTTGTAATGCCTGAACCGGGTCACGATCTAAATACTGTGATGAAATATGCTCATGCTTTGCGTTATTCAGAGCACTTTTTTTGTATAGATGTGGCGGCTCGGGTTCCCCAGGCATCATCATCTCGTTGGCTTTTTCGGTCCGGTAAATTGTTGCTGATTTTGCGCACAATTCTTGACCAATAATTTCCCGAATCGGTGCGCGTAAGTATCTCTTCCCGCATTGCCCTTGGCCTCTTTCAGCGGTACAATCAATGCGGGTGTTAGCAGAATCGACACAGTTGTCGATTTTACAAATTATGCTTCTTCACAATTGCACGCACCTGAAATTCGTGGAAATGTGACTTACTACGTTGGAGGCACGTGCAAAAATATAATAAGGCATTGTATGTCAAATCACTCAGACTGTGACCCTGACCATTTTACATTTGTTTCATATATTTTTTTAACAATATTTCTCGCTTGGAGAATCACAAAACAATGTTTGAAATATTTTTCTCAAAACTGTTTTTTAGAAGGATTTCGATATTTCATCTTAGTAATTTCAACACGAATTAAACATTTTTGTTCGCAGAAATTTCTGCTATCAAATTTTCGCAAACTATATTTTTAATTTATATGTTCAAGTTAACGAGGTGATATATCGAAATCCCTCCAAAAAATTTGGAAATACCGGAATCCAGTTCTTGTTTCGGTTCGGAAATCATCCTTTCTGGTCATAAAATTTGGGTCAATTTTGTTTTGAAGTCCATTGGTGTTTTCCAAATAGCTTGATTAATTATTTTCAGAATCGATTAACGACGATTCGATTAAAAAAAAATCGTGTGATGGTTAGATGGTCAAATGAAGAATGGTCAGAGTTACTGACTCGGTGAAGCCGTGTGGCGTACACTATAGTATGTATATCGTGAGGCGTAAGACAGCTGACCGCGGGTGTTACGATATAGCGTTCAACGATAATTATTTATTGGCGTTTGATTATAATTATAGTTACTATTATTATTATTATTTTTATCACTATTATTATCTCGTTTAATATTATTGGTGCTGTTATTGCTATCGTTGCCGGCGCTCATATTATTTTGATAATTAATACATATATCTATCATTTATATGATTACGAGAATTGATCATTAATATCAATGCTTATATTATTATTAATATTAATTTTTGTTGCTTGTACTATTTTTATGTGTGGCTTTTGTTTTTCATACTTGTTTTTACTACCGCTACCGCTACCGCTACCGCTACCGCTACCGCTACCGCTACCGCTACCGCTACCGCTACCGCTACCGCTACCGCTACCGCTACCGCTACCGCTACCGCTACCGCTACCGCTACCGCTACCGCTACCGCTACCGCTACCGCTACCGCTACCGCTACCGCTACCGCTACCGCTACCGCTACCGCTACCGCTACCGCTACCGCTACCGCTACCGCTACCGCTACCGCTACCGCTACCGCTACCGCTACCGCTACCGCTACCGCTACCGCTACCGCTACCGCTACCGCTACCGCTACCGCTACCGCTACCGCTACCGCTACCGCTACCGCTACCGCTACCGCTACCGCTACCGCTACCGCTACCGCTACCGCTACCGCTACCGCTACCGCTACCGCTACCGCTACCGCTACCGCTACCGCTACCGCTACCGCTACCGCTACCGCTACCGCTACCGCTACCGCTACCGCTACCGCTACCGCTACCGCTACCGCTACCGCTACCGCTACCGCTACCGCTACCGCTACCGCTACCGCTACCGCTACCGCTACCGCTACCGCTACCGCTACCGCTACCGCTACCGCTACCGCTACCGCTACCGCTACCGCTACCGCTACCGCTACCGCTACCGCTACCGCTACCGCTACCGCTACCGCTACCGCTACCGCTACCGCTACCGCTACCGCTACCGCTACCGCTACCGCTACCGCTACCGCTACCGCTACCGCTACCGCTACCGCTACCGCTACCGCTACCGCTACCGCTACCGCTACCGCTACCGCTACCGCTACCGCTACCGCTACCGCTACCGCTACCGCTACCGCTACCGCTACCGCTACCGCTACCGCTACCGCTACCGCTACCGCTACCGCTACCGCTACCGCTACCGCTACCGCTACCGCTACCGCTACCGCTACCGCTACCGCTACCGCTACCGCTACCGCTACCGCTACCGCTACCGCTACCGCTACCGCTACCGCTACCGCTACCGCTACCGCTACCGCTACCGCTACCGCTACCGCTACCGCTACCGCTACCGCTACCGCTACCGCTACCGCTACCGCTACCGCTACCGCTACCGCTACCGCTACCGCTACCGCTACCGCTACCGCTACCGCTACCGCTACCGCTACCGCTACCGCTACCGCTACCGCTACCGCTACCGCTACCGCTACCGCTACCGCTACCGCTACCGCTACCGCTACCGCTACCGCTACCGCTACCGCTACCGCTACCGCTACCGCTACCGCTACCGCTACCGCTACCGCTACCGCTACCGCTACCGCTACCGCTACCGCTACCGCTACCGCTACCGCTACCGCTACCGCTACCGCTACCGCTACCGCTACCGCTACCGCTACCGCTACCGCTACCGCTACCGCTACCGCTACCGCTACCGCTACCGCTACCGCTACCGCTACCGCTACCGCTACCGCTACCGCTACCGCTACCGCTACCGCTACCGCTACCGCTACCGCTACCGCTACCGCTACCGCTACCGCTACCGCTACCGCTACCGCTACCGCTACCGCTACCGCTACCGCTACCGCTACCGCTACCGCTACCGCTACCGCTACCGCTACCGCTACCGCTACCGCTACCGCTACCGCTACCGCTACCGCTACCGCTACCGCTACCGCTACCGCTACCGCTACCGCTACCGCTACCGCTACCGCTACCGCTACCGCTACCGCTACCGCTACCGCTACCGCTACCGCTACCGCTACCGCTACCGCTACCGCTACCGCTACCGCTACCGCTACCGCTACCGCTACCGCTACCGCTACCGCTACCGCTACCGCTACCGCTACCGCTACCGCTACCGCTACCGCTACCGCTACCGCTACCGCTACCGCTACCGCTACCGCTACCGCTACCGCTACCGCTACCGCTACCGCTACCGCTACCGCTACCGCTACCGCTACCGCTACCGCTACCGCTACCGCTACCGCTACCGCTACCGCTACCGCTACCGCTACCGCTACCGCTACCGCTACCGCTACCGCTACCGCTACCGCTACCGCTACCGCTACCGCTACCGCTACCGCTACCGCTACCGCTACCGCTACCGCTACCGCTACCGCTACCGCTACCGCTACCGCTACCGCTACCGCTACCGCTACCGCTACCGCTACCGCTACCGCTACCGCTACCGCTACCGCTACCGCTACCGCTACCGCTACCGCTACCGCTACCGCTACCGCTACCGCTACCGCTACCGCTACCGCTACCGCTACCGCTACCGCTACCGCTACCGCTACCGCTACCGCTACCGCTACCGCTACCGCTACCGCTACCGCTACCGCTACCGCTACCGCTACCGCTACCGCTACCGCTACCGCTACCGCTACCGCTACCGCTACCGCTACCGCTACCGCTACCGCTACCGCTACCGCTACCGCTACCGCTACCGCTACCGCTACCGCTACCGCTACCGCTACCGCTACCGCTACCGCTACCGCTACCGCTACCGCTACCGCTACCGCTACCGCTACCGCTACCGCTACCGCTACCGCTACCGCTACCGCTACCGCTACCGCTACCGCTACCGCTACCGCTACCGCTACCGCTACCGCTACCGCTACCGCTACCGCTACCGCTACCGCTACCGCTACCGCTACCGCTACCGCTACCGCTACCGCTACCGCTACCGCTACCGCGAACGCTACCCAAACGCTACTGCTACTACTACTTATTAAATTATTATTAATTTATTTTTTTTTTTTTTTTTGAGGGGGGAATGCTTTACGCACCATGGGGAGACTGTCTCCCCGTGTGTGGGACTCCCAGAAGCCTGGTACCAGCTTACTGGTTTACCCACTAAACCCTAACCTCTTTGCGACCCGCAGGCTGGTGTTAGCGTCCTTTTGTTCTTTTGCTGTATACATGTCTGTATTTTCGTATTTCCCCCTACGGAACCGCTTTCAGGCATTACGTCGTAGAGGGAGGGGTCCTTTCAAGTTTGAGGGCCTTCACGGCCACTTACTTATATCTGCCGCTTGTGTTTCGCTTCCGTTTTGAGCTCCGGGGCTCCGCCATATCTTCATTGGTTTCTCAGATCATGTTCCTTCTGTTTCATTATTTTAATCAGAAACTCTTCAACTATGTTCTAGTTTTCTTTTGATTCCAGCATCACCGAGATCATGTTACCGGGACAGATTTCTTCTCCAATTCGGGAATACGCGCTTTGTCTCTCCGTCATCCACTGCGTGCAACTAAAGATCGTATGATCTGCGTCGTCTTCTTCAAAGCCGCAGTATATGCATTCTGCATTATCAGTTTTTTTAAAACGATGGAGGTGCGCCTTGAAGCATCCGTGTCCTGTCAGTGCTTGTGTAAGGTAGTAGCTCATCTCTCCATGACTTCTGTCCACCCACTTACCGATGTCGGGTATTAGCTGATATGTCCATCTGCCTGTCTGCTCGTCTTTTCAGCGGTCCTGCCATTTGCTGAGAAGTTTGTCCCGGGCTGCCTTTTTCATAGCTATTTTCAAGGCTCTTTTTTCCTTGTCATTCAGGTTGGGCTCCCTCTTGCTAAACTCGTCGTACATTTCCATTCGTTCCAGGGCTAACAGGTCTATTGGTGGGAGGCTAGCTAGGACCAATATGGCGCTCCTTGCTACCGTTCGGTACGCAGAGACTATTCTGAGCGCGATGCACCTCTGGGCTGATGTTATCTTTCTTTGTTTTGATTTCGTTTCCAGCGCTTTTGCCCAGATCGGAGCTGCGTACAGCAGTTGTGAATGCATAACTTCTGCAAGCATCCTTCTCTTCTTTTCTTTGGGTCCTCCCATATTGGGCATGAGCCTTGACAGATTGGCTCCTTTTTCTATGGCCCTTTTCGTTATTTTATCGATGTGCGGGTTGTAGCTTAGCCTGTGGTCTATCTCCATGCCTAAGTACTCGATTTGTTTTTTCCAAGGGATCTTGGTGTCTCCCAGCCTGAGGACCGGTTTCCTGTAGACCCGTCTATCGGTTACGAGGACTGCTTCTGTTTTGTGGACTGCCATGTCTAGGTGCCTTCCGTTCAGCCATCTTTTTACTCTCTCTAGGGCGTCGTTTCCACAGCTTTGGGCCAAGGATGGAACCTTGGGGGGCTCCGCATGTCATGTCTTCGATGATTTTCAAACCTTCTCCGTCAAATTCGACTGTTCTATTGTTTAGGTAATCGTCGAATATGCGGAGCAGATACTCCGGCACTTCTTTTTGTATCAGGGCTTCTAGGATGTCCTTCCATCTTACTGAGTTGAAGGCGTTCCGGATGTCTATAGCCACCAGTGCGCAAAAGCCTTTCTTCCGTTTGGTTCCCAGTTTACCCTTTTCTGCTTTCTCTACTACGGCCCTGATCGCGTCTATTGTGCTCTTACCTTTCACGAAGCCATATTGTTTAGGTTAGTGGCCGTTTCCGCGCATGTGTCTTTCGAGTCTTTGTAGCATTAATGCTTCCATTAGTTTTCCCACAGTGTCAAGCAGGCATAGGGGTCTGTAGGATGAAGTTTCGTATAGCGGTTTGTTGCCTTTCCTGAGTAGGATCAACCTCTGCCTTTTCCAATCCCTGAAGAAGGTTCCCGTTTTCATGCACATGTTGTAGGTGTTCAGGAGCAGTTCTGGATATACCTCGATGACTATCTTAATGGCCTCGTTCGGGATGCCGTCAGGTCCTGGTGCTTTGCCAGTCTTCATGCGTTTCGCGGCCTTTTGCAGTTCTTCCATGGTGAAGAGATCTTCCTCCTTTACAGTACACTTTCTTGGTTTTTCCTTGTCCATAGCGGGTGGGTTGGGAAGAGATCCTTTATTATTTTCCTTGCCCAGATAGGGTCGTTCAGTCCAGGTATGTCCCTATGTGTCGATAGTTTTTTATTAACTATTTTGTATGCTAGGCCCCATGGGTTGTTCTCTACTTCGTTCAGTAGGTCTTTCCAACACTTATTTTGGCTAGTGTTTATGGCCTTTTTGAGATCTTTTTTGGATCTTTTATACCGCTCTCGCATCTTTGTCCCCTCTGGATCTGGTTGATCTCCTTCTTGCTAGTAGGCAGTTCTTTCGTAGCTGTGCGATTTCCTCCGTCCACCAATACATTGGTTCCCTCTTTCGTCCAGTTTTTCCGCGTCTTGGCATGGAGGCGTTGCAGGCTTCCATGATTGCGTTTTTTGTAGCTTTCCCAACTTCGTCAAGGGTTTTGAGTTTAGCTGTCCAGTCCACTTCGTTTATTAGTTTTGTTTCTTCTAGGACCTTCTTAAACTTATCTGCATCTAGTTTTTTGGTATTCCAGCCTTGTCTTCTGTTTTTCGTGGCCTTTCTTTTAGCTTCTTCCCCTTCTGTCGTGATAGTGAATTCTATGTATTGGTGATCGCTAAGCGTCACTGCGTCCAGGACTTCCCAGCCTTCTACGCGCTTTGCGAGGTTCTGTGAAGCAATAGACAGGTCGATGATTGAGTGCGAATCGCCCCTGGTAAAGGTAGGTTTCTTGCCCTTGTTTAGTACTACTGCGTTGTTCCTGTGGATCAGCTCGGTTACTAGTTCGCCTCTTTTATCCAGTCTGGTTTCTTCCCATTCTGGTGATTTGCTGTTGAAATCGCCCGTAACGATGAATTTACCTCGGGCGGTTTTGATACTGTCCTCCAGCGAACCGAGTTCTCTGGTAAATTTTTCGATCGGGTCATTTGGCGAGAAGTAGCAGCTGTAGATGCGTATCCCTAGGATTTCTACCCATACGAATCCTTTGTCCGATTCATACACCTTGTCGACTTTGAGTTTTGGATTGCACACGTGTATACCAGCTCTTTGTGTTGCTTCCTGGTACCGCGTTGTTGGCTCTGTCTTCTTGTACTGTTCGCTAAGCAGGAGGATGTCTATCGATCTTTCCCTTGCTGTTTGCATGAGCAGGGCTTGGGAGTCTTTTGTTTTTTGTAGGTTTATTTGTAAGAACTTCATTTCTTGTCTCTGATTTTTCTCAGTACTTCTCTAAATGTGTTGCAAGATGCACTTCCCGGTCGGTGTTTGAGATCGTTGAAACCGTTGTCTTTGCAGAGTAAGCACATTGGTTCCTGTGTGCAGTCCTTTATTTTGTGTCCTTGTTGCGAACATTTCCAGCAAAGTTCTTTCCTGTCCGGGCCTTGGCATTTTGCCGCGAGGTGCCCGAAGCCGTGGCATTTGAAGCATCTAGATACTGCTACTCTTTCCCTGATTCGGCAGTTTACCCAGCCAATTTTCACTCTTCCTTTCTGGAGGAGTTTATTGGCTTGTGTTTGCTTTAGCTGTACTATTGCCATTTGCATTCTTGCGAAGCCTTTGATGAGTCTGCAGGTTATTGGGTAGTCGTCTTCCTCCTCCACGGCCTTTCGTATGTCCGAGACTACTTCTTCTGTGTTCCTTGTTTCGTCTATGTCTCTAATTTCCAGCGTTGCTAATTGTGAGAGAACTTTAATCTCTGCTTCAGCCCCTACTGCCCTTTTCAGTGCTTGGTTGAGCTTATTTACGTCCTCGCCTTTTTTCAGGACAAATAGGAGCTCTTCTCTCTTTGTTCTTCGTATTGTCAGAATTTCGGCTCCCAGTTGGGTCGGGTTAGTCGTTTCCTTCAATTTTTTGAGGATGTCGGCGTAGGTTTGTCCTTCCTTCGCAGTCACCTTGATGGCTTCGTTTGTTCTTTTGTATTTTGGGCGTTCTTGCTTCTTTTTTTTTTTCTTTTTCCTGTGTTCGACCGCCTCCCATTTTTGTCCATTTTCCTCGTTTCCTTCATCTGGGTTGTTGTGCCCATTCCTGCTTTCCTCGTTGTTCTCTTAAGTGTTCGGGCCTGTCCCTCTCTTTTTTGTTATTTTGGTCATCTCTTCTGGTGAAGCCGACGCGCTACGTTTTTTATTTTGGTCTGGTGTTCTCTGGCTCTGGATACTTCCGTTAGCAGCAGTCCCCGTTACCCCCAGTTTTGCCGGTTTAATGATATCTCCCGTGCTGTTTTTCCGTGTCGGTTGTAGGTGGCTTTTCAATTTCTCTGCATGGGGTTCTCCTTTCGATTCTTTAGTTGCGCAGTTTATCTGTTGCACCCAGGTGTTTATTTGTTTGTTAAGGCTGTCCGCCTCCTCCGCCATAACCCCCCTGCTGTGGTTCAAGGTTTCCAGTAGGGCCTCAGCCTTTTTGACGCTATCCTTGACGACGGTAGGGTTATTTTTGAGCTGCTGTCCACTTATTGTTTCGAGGTGAGATGTTAGGTCCTCTATAAGCTGTCCGTGCTTCTTTTCCATATTCCAAATCGTGTTCCATTTTTCTTGGATTTTTTGTAATGGGTGTCCTTTACTTTCTTCTGTTGTTCTTGCCCATTGGCTAGGGTGATCTCCAGTTCCACTAAGCACCGGGGGCATGCAGTTTCCTTGCAGGGTATCGCATTTTTCTGGCCTGTCCATTTCCAAGTTTTTCTCGATTGCCTCGCTCACCTCTTGTCTCGGGGTGAGTATAGGGGACCTGTGTGTCCGCGAGCTTCTCCTGAAGGGACTCGCTGCGTCTTCATTTCTGGTAGTTCCAGAATACTCGTTCGCGTTTTTGCAGTCATAGGATGACGACGACCCGGGGCCTGCTTGCCCACCCCTGCCGGCCGCCGCTACTGGGGTTCCGACCCCCTGCAGCGTAAGGTTCTCTTCGAGCGTACCTTCCATAGTTGGTTTTTATTTCAGGGTTCCTTCCCCTAGTGTTTTGGCTCGCGGGAGTTATTTTATTTCGCTCCTACCCTCTGTTCGTGTTACCACTCACAGCGAGCATTCCCCTATCCACCACCCGGGGACGCGCCACGTATGGGTATCACCTCCCACTGTGGTTATTATCATTATCATTATCATTATCATTATCATTATCATTATCATTATCATTATCATTATCATTATCATTATCATTATCATTATCATTATCATTATCATTATCATTATCATTATCATTATCATTATCATTATCATTATCATTATCATTATCATTATCATTATCATTATCATTATCATTATCATTATCATTATCATTATCATTATCATTATCATTATCATTATCATTATCATTATCATTATCATTATCATTATCATTATCATTATCATTATCATTATCATTATCATTATCATTATCATTATCATTATCATTATCATTATCATTATCATTATCATTATCATTATCATTATCATTATCATTATCATTATCATTATCATTATCATTATCATTATCATTATCATTATCATTATCATTATCATTATCATTATCATTATCATTATCATTATCATTATCATTATCATTATCATTATCATTATCATCATTATCATTATCATTATCATTATCATTATCATTATTATTATTATTATTATTATTATTATGATTATTATGTGCTCTGAAGAAACATTTCAACCTTCTGCGCTGAAAGTGCAGTCGCAGGGAGCCTTTTGCAGGAATCTTTCTGCGTACCGCTTGCGAAGAGTTTCCAGCGTCAAAATTTTCATCACAGAAAATTTAAACTTTTTTAAAGCACATACTACCAGAACCTGAAAGTTGTAATTAGTGACAATTATTTAATCTTCAGCGACAGCTCTGCATCGGATGTGGTCTAATTGCCATGGTACAGCTCCTTGTGGCGTCATAAAATAGTCAGCTATTGAGTTTCTTAAATTAACAGCATTCACGGGAAGATCGTTTAATGGATCAGGTGGTAAATGCCGGAGACAACAATCTCCCTCTAGTCGCCACCTACCCAATTGCACAATTCCATTTCTGCCTTCCATATCAATGAAGTTAGGTGGACAGTATAATCTTTGTGCAGGTACTAACACTTCATATCTTACTTTCAGAAAATTGTAAAGGCAGATTGCTGCAAGGATTATTTTGTCTACTGAGTCTGGGTGCATAGCAATTGGTTTCCTAAAAACCCTCCATCTCGATGCTAAGATTCCGAACGCATTTTCAATCACCCTGCAAGCTCTTGAAAGTCTATAATTGAATATCTTCTGTACTTCAGTTAAACCACGACCAGGATATGGCTTCAACATCGTCATAGACATGGGAAAAGCATCATCGCCAATGAAGAAACAAGGAGCCCGTACGTTACTCCCCGGAAGCTCAGCAGTACCCTCTGGCAAATTGAGTTGGTGTTCTTTTATAAGATCGGAAATCAGACTATCTGCAAATATCCCTGCGTCACTGTTGCTTCCCATATCTCCGACTTGCACTAGGGTGAATTTATAATTGTGGTCGCATATAGCGAGTAAGACAATGCTAAAAGCTTTCTTATAATTAAAAAACAAACTGCCAGATTGGGCGGTGCTTGTATAAGAAAATGCTTCCCGTCAACTGCGCCGACGCAATTGGGGAAGTTTCATTGTTCCAAGAATCCACCTGCAATATTTCTCCACTGTTCTTCAGTGGGCTTTTGTAGATAAATTGGTTCCAGAATACGCACGATTACGTCGCAAACTTCTTTTATTATCATCCTTGCGGTTGACTCTCCAATCCTATATGCAAGAGCTATAGATATTATTTGATCGCCTGAAGCTAAGTACCTGAAATAAGAAATGAATTTTCCTCAATTTTTCTTTCCTTTAGTCTGTGATGTTTATATGGATATTCAAAACACATTTTTCGTACATATAATACATAAAGAAACCAACAATGGTTCAGGAGGTTCATTGAATTGTAGTGGTAACTTCATTTAAACATTCCGTTACTCAATACAACATATATTCTCTATGCTCATACAAGCGAATTTAACAGACCAGACGAACTCAAATTTTAATGCAATAATCAATTTTAATACTAAAGTCTTTTTGAACTGTTGAGATTCCCACTCAATGCGAGCAGCGTAATCTACAGAAGACAGAAAAAAAACTGAAAAGGAACATTCTAAATTTTTTATCAAGTAAAAATTCCTTCGGCCCGGGTTCGAACCGGGACTTTCGCATCTGTACTGCGACGCCTTATCCAATTCGACCACAGAAGGACCGAAAGAATCTTTACTTGAAATTTGTGTGATTCTAAGTGTTGACATTTTTCATTGTCTCAATGTCGATGTGTTTATTTTTAGTGACTCTATCGTTCGTGTGCTTTACATTCATACAAGCGAATTTAACAGACCAGACGAACTCAAATTTTAATGCAATAATCAATTTTAATACTAAAGTCTTTTTTAACTGTGATAAAAAATTTAGAATGTTCCTTTTCAGTTTTTTTCTGTCTTCTGTAGATTACGCTGCTCGCATTGAGTGGGAATCTCAACAGTTCAAAAAGACTTTAGTATTAAAATTGATTATTGCATTAAAATTTGAGTTCGTCTGGTCTGTTAAATTCGCTTGTATGAATGTAAAGCACACGAACGATAGAGTCACTACAAAAAAAAAAAAAAAAAAAAAATATATTCTCTATGGTTTCGACATTTTATCCATGATACAAACATTTGATACCTAATATGAATGTCAAATATGAAAGTTTAAAAAATTGTAAATCGACACAAAATTCGATCGTACCTCTTAGAATACTTTTCTTTCGTTTTTAATATTGTGCGCGTACCTTAATGTTATTGCAAGTCGTAATTCTGAACTCAACGCCCTGGGATGACTCTTTATTAAATGTGGGTAAACCATATTCAATAAGTCATTAAATGTTGCAACATCCATCCTTGTGTACTTAAAAAACATCGTTGCATCTGCTTTCAGCTCTTGGAATAAGTGATTGTGATCACCTAGAACTATTCGATTTCTGTTTATTGGCCTCACCCACCACCGTCGGTTTCCCCATCTGTCAGCTCGTCTTTTTCTCATACGTAGAATTACAAACAGCATCAACCATAGAGTTCCAAGCTCTAATAGCTCGTCAGTGTTCATGACTCCCCCGTTGTTAGGCATTTTAAAACGTTAATAATTACAAAGATACTGAGTCATTCGGAAATTTGTAAAACTAGAAGTAAAAATAACAAAAGGTTTTTTACTGCTTTGTTGGCACCACGTACTGCGAACAACACATTTATTTTTTGTGCGTGTGTTATTTTATCCACATACGTAGGATTTGTATAATCAGTTAGATGATTGACCATTTCGACTGTATAAGAATGGGAATCATTATGCACATAATCAAACGGTCGTTTACCTCGATGAAATGTAGCAAAAACTGTGAAAAAGTATAACTACACTGTACAATTCGTACAAACCCTGCCAGACACTTTTACATTTTCAGCTAGTATAAGTACCTGTATATAATTAGAGAGAGAGAGAGAGAGAACAACTTTATAATTTCAGATACCGTATGAAACATCTCGGATGACATCCGACGCCTGCAGGAGCGATAGCAACGAGTCGACGCCTCTTCCTGTCTTACGTGTGTCCAAAAGTGTGTTAAAAGACGTTATTGATTTACAATATATGAATAAAATAAATAAGAATTAATATGTCGCCTCTACTTCATTCGTACAACCCCTGCCAGACACTTTTCCATTTGCAGCTAGTATAAGTACCTATATAATTAGAGAGAGATAGAGAGAGAAAGAGCAGCTTTATAATTTCAGATACCATATGAAACATCTCGGGTGACATCCGACGCCTGCAGGAGCGAGGGAGAGAAAGAAAGATAGCTGCGGTTTAATTATATATAGTTGAGAATCTTACAGGTTAGACTACGAGAGAGAAAGAGATAGCAGCTTTATAAGAAACAGTCTACCGGCGACTGCAGGAGCAAGAGAGAGAGAGAGCGTAGTTTGTTTTTTCGAGAGAGGTCGCCATCTTGGATTTTTGAAAAAAAGGCAGCTGCCATCTTGGTTTTCGAAAACAGGGAGAGCGAGCGTAGTTTTGTTTTTTCGAAAAAAGGTTGCCATCTTGGATTTTTGGAAAAAGCAGCCGCCATCTTGGTTTTCGAAAACAGGAGGGGCGCCATCTTGAATCCAAGTGAGCAACTGACCTGTTACGTCATATGTTTTGACTAGAGCAGACTAGATGAGACCTACTGCCACCCCCACCTCCCCCCATGATGACTCATTTGTTATGTCTCGCCATGTCAGTCATCTACTACTATTAACGATTATATATATGATTTCCTCATACGATCGCATCTCGACTCAGACACTGAAATAATTTTCTTGGCTTTTCAGCTCAATGTCTAAAACTAGATCAAAGGTATACAACTTCTTGATCGGCTGTTTGCGTCAATTTCTTTGCACGTGTTCACTGTGATGCCCCCAGGGCAGCGTGACGGTGGGATTAGGTATTATGGATCTTTTATCGTCGCGAGCGTTGAGAGCTATTTTGTTCTGACAGATTGAATACACTTTGTGCAGTCTTGACTGAATACTCCGCTGTTCTCGGTGCGTTGTACAATAATTTTTCAAACAATCCAAATAATCGTTGAAGGTGATAGATTTTTTTACCACAGAATTTTTAACTCCTTTAGCCTTCTTTACTTCCATGTTAGACATGCGGAACGAATACATCTTTGATCTTAATCCGACAAATTCTAACATTATCTCTCCGCTACTTTCATCCTTCATCAATCCTGGAACCTTTTTGTTCTCTAATGGCATATCATATCTATTCTTAACCATATAATCGCTTGTATCAAATCTATGGATATCCAGTTTCATTGTAGAATAAATATCATCACATTTTATATGATACAATAAACTGTCCGTATCCGTGTACAACAGTTTGCAATTATTCTGAAATTTAGGTAACATGTATTCGTAATGAAATTCGTACAAACAAGTTTTTGATATATCTAATATGCACATTCCAACATAAATAGGTTTGTCTATGACAACCTTGAGTTTCTGCATCTCTATTGCTATAAAATTTGGATTAAAAATAGTTCTGCGATGAAAATTAGTCTTTGAAATCAGAGAATTTGCTCCGTATCGCCCATACCATTCTGTTACTAACTTTATGTCTACGCGTTTTCGTACATTTTCCATAGTCTTTCCGAATACCGAATTGTTCATCAATTTAAATAAATTTTTTTCGAAATCATTCTTTGCCTGGACTCTCAAGTGTGTGTTGAAATCAATATACGGTTCAAGCCAGGCTGATTGATCAAATTGTAGAACTTTATGAATTTTTGTAATCTTTACACCATGGTTTAAGGCCTGCTGTAAACTCAAATAATGTCCCACGTATCGTTCTTTCTTGTTGAAAGTTGTCATCAGTTTTGCGTGCTGCGATCCAATTGGTTTCTCTGAACTCGGGCAAAATGGTAGATCCTTGTGCAGATCGTAAATCTCTCTTGGGTATTCCAAATCAACTCCTAAAACGTATCCAATACTCGAATTTTCGGCTATAGTTTGCAGATGAAAATCTCCGAGATTGGTTACCCACCGAAAATTTTGCTGGGGTAGGTTCTTCGACATCGCCCAGCCGTATAGATTATTAACGTCGAAGTACATCAAATAGGTTTCGTCGACTGTATTATCGTAATCCTTTATATACCTATTGTTAGCTTTACCGTAACGATTCCAACACTGGCTAACACCTCCCCGAATCCCTCTTTCGATAAACATAACCATATCAATGTCAGTTAGTAGCTCGAGCTCGATCTTAGTTAATTTTAACATAGCATCCCATGCCAATCCGGTTATCGTGTAGTAATGCGTAGGATCTAAATTATAGTTCTGCAGACAGCTTCCGCGAAAATTTTCGAACACGTCCGCCAACAGCATAACATCGGTTTTTAAATACAGATCGCTATATTCTCCAAGTGTCTGTAAATTAAACTTGTTCCACACGTTTACAGCATGCAAATAGTCTTCATCTGATATATCTGAATCTGTTAGCCGATTGTAAAAATGTTTTGCCTCGGGGAGTGACGTTTCACGCAATTTACTTTCATCCACGACGTAATCGTACGGAAAAACTCCCTTTCTAGCTAGCAAGCTGAAATTCTCATCGTCAACGACACTAAACGCAGATCTTGTAATAAATAAATTTGTTTCTCCAAGATATTGAAGTAAATTTGAAAGACTCGAGCTCATGAATCTGAACGAATCAACAAACCGCAACTGCATTCGTGTGCCGCTAACTCTCTTGGTGAAGGATATATATTTTTCTTTGTTTAAAGGAATCACGCTTACTCTACCGTCAAACTCGGAGGCAATTTGTTCTATTATAAAATGAGCGTCGTAAGATGTTAGGTTGTGAAAAATAATCGGAATTACACGATTTGAATAATATTTCAGATCACACTTCGAATGAGCTGGACCTCTGTATTTTCCCGTCAGATGACAATGATCTCGAACCTTTACATCCGACTCCTCGATACATTCTCCGCACATGTGACAAATTTGATCCTTCGTATACTTTTCTTTTTCTGTTTTGGTCATCGGAGTCGATGACACAGGATTGTCATACAATGAATTAATTTCATAAGACAGACGTTTCAACTTTTCGGCAAACCACTCAGCACACGAAGCACCTCTGTAATACTCGTATCGAGATAGAGACCGGTCGTACGCGCAATGTACATAATATCCTACACTGTAGGCTGTGTGTTTTTGATATGCGTTAGTTCGCTCACCTAGGTTAATATCTTCTACTGTTTCCAAATAACACTCAAAATCGGCATAGACTACAAACGGCACTAATTCTTTGCGAGAATAATTTTTAAACTTGAGCCATTTATCGTCAGACAAAGGAAGTTCCACAGCACACTCATTGATTTTCGAGCAATCTATGGTATGCTCCTTCGATTTTTTGTCGCTGTAAAAATGACCTAAACATCTGTCGCAAAGGTACATTTTATGTCGCACTACGATCTGACTGGAGATAAGTCTCGATAAACTCTTAATCCAACAAAAATGTGAATAGTCTCCCTCAGATATCATGAGCAGATTTATATGTTTAATCATTACATTGTCCGTTAAATAAATAAGTGCAACGATAAAATTTTTGTCTCCGGTTGTATACACGTTCATCGATATATTGTTTTGACTCTCAAACTTCTTGATTTGATTTAACGTCATAGGGAACGAAATATTAATAACATCAAGTACAGTCTTATAATGTGGATAAGATCTCTGTAAGCTTACATTATTTGGTGTTGGATACAATGCCGATACAATTGCCCAAGCAAAACATGCGTCATCATCCGTTTCAATGTTTATAACAGCTTTTTTGTTCTTAATCTTGGTTGGCAGATCGATAAATCCGAATCCTCGTATCGGTTCACATTTGTTGATGTTTATGGTCATGTTTATGATACTACTTATAGCCCATCCGCTATCTCTTTCTTGAAATTCTTCCAATTGATGTGAAATGTTGTGAACGACTGATTCCTGATACCATTGGTCTAAGTCTGTAGCGAGTAAAATTTGTTTCGTTAGTGTATGAAAATATTTTATATCTACATTATCTTTAGCCGTAAATTCGCCTGACAGCACCAAATAAATTTTAACGCAGTAAAATTGTTTCTGAACATTTCGCAGACGAATGCAAATAGTTGATTTAACGTCGTCGAGAAATTGTCTAACATCAATGTGCGCAAGATTAGTAATTAAACCAGTTCGAATACGGCTGTCAAATGCCGATGCAACATCTTCCCAGATGTACGTTTTTGTCTTACGTGTCCTCTGGGTTATTCCTCTTCCTACCAAAATTTTATTTTTGATCACAGCTTTATTGCTTTTCAATCTGCGTATTCGAGTGTCATAATTCTGTTTGGTTCCAGGAAAATTTGCACTTTGTAACTTAAAACGCAATAGTTTCAGAACAGAATCACAGCTCTTCAAGTATTTTTCATTCAAATTCAGTTCTGTATGTTGTAATAGGAGTTTGAATTGTTCTTGGAGATTTTTTTCCATGCTTATTAATACACGCTCTTCCATACTGATACTATATTTTATGTATATTGGGGCACTTAGCTCTCTCCACGGGTCTGACGTTAGAATTCTGAGTAAGATGTGCTATTATTCTAGGGTATACAGGGTGTCTTTCAATTAGTCATACAAACCTATATAGGGCGATTCCTTGCTTGAAAAGAAAACGGTTTTCCGCTGCCAAATTTTTATCAGTACAATAGTTTTACAGCAATAGCAACAAATAGTCAGCCAATCAGCAGCCACTTTTATCGTGTATAGGAAGGTGCTGAGTTTGAAAATCACCCCGTTCGCCCCCGCGCCGCAGCCGACCTACAACAACGAGCGAGGCGAGAAAAAAAAGACGAACGCGATTCCCGCCTCGCTCGTTGTTGTAGGCCGGCTTCGGCGCGGGGGCAAACGGGGTGATTTTCAAACTCAGAACCTTTTTATACACGCTAAAAGTGGCTGCTGATTGGCTGACTATTTGTTGCTATTGCTGTGAAACTATTGTACTGATAAAAATTTGGCAGAAAGAGAATCGTTTTCTTTTCAAGTGTTACGAACGAGCCGCAGCGTGACGTGATTACGCAAGCTACCACGCTGACGGAGGCGGACAGCTCGCAATGTCATCATTTTCAATATACAGGTATGAGCCGGTAAGTAGGTGACCCGGAATGGTTTTTCCTAAAATCGGTCGACAATTGGGAAACATGCCATCAAGAAGCTGAATAGCGAATACCATTCCCGCCAATAACCATCCGTCGGGGATAAAAGCCGCCGCACCCCTGACCCAGCAGCCTAGTATCGTGAAGTCGAAGACAAAGTGCTCTTCGAAGGTGCCGGACGGGATGCGTTGCACCTTGTCACTGGAAGTACTCCGACACTGAAGAACCGGCCTAGGTCAGGAATCACCGCTAGGACACCCGTCAGCTAGGGCTATACGGCGACTCAGGATTCGGCTTCCTTGGTGGCAGGTCTCTAAAAAGTCGACCCCCGATCATCCGAGGTACACCGCTTCACCGGCTCATCCCTACCTAAATTCCTCCTCCTACCTATACAATTTCATTACGTTTTCTCTATACCTATGTTCATTATTCATCGTATATTTTCTATTTGTTAAACCTAACGTCGTTATATATTTTCTATTATATTCTTTTATTATTCTCTATTATATTATCTTCTTCGTTATGTAATTTATCGAATCTAACGCCATTATATATTTTCTAGTTGTCAACCTGTCAATACTTCCATAATAAATTAACTTCATACTGCGTAAACCCAAAGGTTACATTTTTCCTCAAACAGACCGAATTCTCCTTCGAACCTGCAGGTCCACTTTTGTGGTTTGAACAAGCAACAACCCCCGGCAAGAGCAGTCTAGCCGCTCAGACGGTTCTTGTCTAATAACGTTAACGGAAGCAAACGCAAACGCACGCAGGTCGTTTGCTCGTAACAGAATTGGTGCTAGGTGTGGGGTTCGCTTAAAACTGGAGGTTTGAATGAGGATCTCTAAATCAACGTAACAGTATTCAGAACGCTAACAAGTCATCGACTTCAAGCGTAAGACACTAGTTACCTACATTAAACTGCTGACGCGCACATACTTCGTACTGACGGACGTAAACAGTATCAGGTGGCCTACCGACACCTGACCCGACTACGTAACGTAAATACCTTTGGTTCTTTAACTACCATATACGAAGATCAACCGAACTTTTCAATAGATCCTTTCCCATATTTATCCTTATCCCTCTCTACTACATCTGCTGAACCTAGAACCAGGATCCGACATGGCTACGACTGATCAACTGCTCACAACCTTGATCGAGTACACGAGAAGCTTCAGGAGCAGAGATACACTATTCAAGGCCGTGGACAGAATACCGGAATTCGACGGCGAAAAACCGCCACTGGGCCATGTTCTACGAAAGATTAGCGACGGACTTACTCTGATCGGTCCAGAAGAAGAAACTGAATACGTTCAACAAGTAATCACCAGACTCACAGGCGCTGCCAGAATCAGTGTCGAAGGCAGGAGGTTTAACACCGTCGACGACCTGGTTAACCATCTGAAGAAACGGTACGCCCCTGGACGGGACCCCGCTTCGTTTCTGGCTGAAATCGGACGTCTGCAGATCCAGGATTGCGAGAGTCTGTCAAGCTACATCGGACGCACCTCTAAGTTGGTCAATAAGGCTCGAGCAGCAATCAAGGGAGCTTATGCCCATAGTGAGGAAAATGTGGCACAAATGGAAAGAACCGCACTAGAGAACTTCATCCGAGGCTTGCCAGAACGGATCTACTATATCATAGCCCCGAAATCGCCAAGAACGCTTGATGCGGCCTATGACCTTGTTATAGAGGAAGACAGGGTGCGCAGAAATCGGAGATACGCACTGGGAAACTACCGGGATCATGAGAGAGAAGATTCTCCGAATCGGAGTACGTCAAGATATGACCAGGGTCGTAGGTCATCTTGGGAGTCAAAAAGAGAGCATGAGAGCCGTTATCAGGGACGGAGGGACAACATCGTCGTAACTACCACCGAGGACAGCAGTACATCCTCCGGACCAGAGCGTCGATCGCGATCTCGACGTTCGGATTTTAGCCCGACAACCCTGGCGAGAGTTTTTAACGCAGGATTAAGGACGTTGAATCTAGGTAACTCCCGTTCTCCATCTAGAGAGCGAGATAATTCCACCCAAAGACGTGAGTACTCTAGAGATCGAGATCCGTACTGCATTTACTGTAAACGCAAGGGACATGTTGTAGAGATATGTCAAACCCTAGCTCATAAACAGCGAGAAATGCAGGACCGAATCCAGCAACTAGGATCAGCAGAACGTGGAGCAAACACCCTGCGGGATTCGTCAGCCTCCGGCTCGAATTCTTTAAACTACGAGGGCGGACGTCACGATGCGGAACCCAAGGAGACAATGAAAGCCGTGAAATTCAAGGACGAAGCACAGGGGAATCACACTCCCACTGCCACATTGCGCAGGCCCCAGCACCAAGAATCAAGATCCGAGCCCCAGAGCTGGAGCAAGGCGAGGGACAATTCACGCTAGACACCGGCGCTGGAGTCAATCTAGTACACATTGATGTGCTGGGCGACGAGGCTCCCGTCATCGACAGATTCAGATCCGAGATCCTGGGAGTATCGGACGAGCCGCTCTACACATTGGGTACGACTACGATCACGACATTAGGGAAAAAGAGTTTGTTTTATGTTTACAACAGCACCAGCATAGTTGGAGATGGACTGCTGGGAGCACCGTTCCTCCTCGAACACCAGGCTGAGGTATCCTTTCATAATAAGACTATCGTGTCTTGTGAAGAACCGATACGGCCGATACCATTCTGCAACCGACGTGAGATCGATGCGGTGGAAAAGAAGTACCGTAAGTGTACACTACGCCTCGAGGCCAGAAGTAAGACGCAGATTTCCATCCCAGTCAGCAACGAGGAGATACGGGATGGCTACTTACCAAGGATAACGACGCCACCCAAGGTCTACATCGGGGAGGCTGCGGTGACCAACCACAATGGAGTCTGCTACGCTATGGCTACTAACACTACTGAAGAACCTGTAGAAATTGTTATTAGTCCACAGGAACTAGAGCCATACGATCTAGCTATAGGGCATACGGACACGGAAGACGAGCCTACTGACCACCAGGATGAAGACCGAGGGGAACGAATTATCAAGGCACTCCGGTTGGAACATCTGAACGAGGAAGAAAGGAACCACGTCCTGGAGATCGTAGAGGAATTCTCAGACTGTTTTTACCTTCCAGGTGACCAACTAGGGAAAACGAACACCGTGTCGCACAAGATCACTACCACTGACGAGATACCTGTACATACCAAGCAGTACCGGTTCCCGGTCGTACATCAGGAAGAGATCAAGAAACAGGTAGATGGACTATTGAAGAACGGGATAATAAAGCCCTCGACTTCGCCGTACAATTCACCTCTCTGGATCGTCCCGAAGAAGCCTGACTCGCAGGGGAATAAACGCTGGAGAATGGTGATTGACTACCGCACGCTCAACGAGAAGACTGTAGGTGACAGCTATCCACTCCCGAACATCACCGATATTCTGGATAGGGTTGGAGGAGCCCAATACTTTTCAGTCTTCGATCTTGCCAGCGGGTTCCATCAGATAGGTGTGGCTCCGGAAGACCAAGGCAAGACCGCATTTTCCACGCCTAATGGCCACTACGAGTACGAACGCATGCCGTTCGGGCTAAAGAACGCTCCTGCAACGTTCCAGCGACTGATGGATCTAGTTCTATGCGGACTACAGAGCACTGAGTTGTTCGTATACCTGGACGACGTAGTATCGTTTGCCTCAAATCTGCAGCAACACGGTTATCAAGTCAGGAGATTCTTACAGAGAATGAGGGAACACGGATTGAAACTGCAGACTGACAAATGCGAATTCCTTCGTAAGGAGGTGACGTATCTGGGACACATCCTCAGTTAAGACGGTGTGAGACCAAATCCACGTACTCTGGAAGCTGTCAAGAAATTTCCGGTTCCAAAGACGAGGCAGAACATCCAGCAATTCCTTGGACTTGCCGGCTACTACCGCCGATTCATACCTAATTTTGCCGAGATAAGTAAACCAATGACCAATCTCCTACGGAAGAAAGCAACGTTCGCATGGGGGGAGGAGCAGCAAAAGAGCTTCGAGAATCTTCGAGATGCCTTGTGCGCTGAACCAGTGTTGCAGTACCCTGATTTCAATCGCCCATTTGTCGTGACGACCGACGCCTCCGATTATGCCATAGGCGCTGTACTGAGCCAGGGCGCAAGGGGGGAGGAGAGACCGATAAATTATGCATCGAGAACCTTATCCCCGGCGGAAGAAAATTATTCTACTACAGAGAAGGAATGTTTAGCTGTAATTTTTGCAATAAACTGTTTTAGGCCGTACCTATATGGACGACAATTCACTCTCTACACGGACCATCAAGCCTTAGTTTGGTTACACAACGTCAAGGACCCAACCTCGAGACTGACCCGCTGGAGACTCAGATTGGCGGAATACGATTTCCGAATTGTATACAAGACGGGTACCACAAATGCTAACGCTGACGCCTTATCTCGCAATCCGGTCGTACACTGCTTGCCTTTGAAAGTGAAAGACGACGCCAAGGATCCGGAATACAAGCCAACGGCGAAACCCGAACCGAACGCCGACGTAAGCACTATAGCAAGTCGACTACGCGAGCATAGGAGGATTGCACCCATGACCTACCCGAACGAAAATGACTCGACCATCGCCTCTTCTGATCAAACAATCTCACCAGTCAGGGAAACGCCAAAACAAGGTGACGAATCTGTTTCAGCAAACCCCATAGCTGAAGAGGATGAGGATGACTCCCTGGATACCACCGTGCAAACCAGCTAC
This sequence comes from Macrophya alboannulata, assembly GCA_949628255.1. Lineage (NCBI taxonomy): Eukaryota > Metazoa > Arthropoda > Insecta > Hymenoptera > Tenthredinidae > Macrophya > Macrophya alboannulata. The sequence continues at coordinate 9,352,430 of OX451209.1, forward strand.
GGGCACTCAAATATTAATTGAACAACAAATCATCCTTGCGAGCTAACAGCTGACAGGCTGCAATTCCGGGAGATGCTGCGTGAGAAGGATCCCACCACTAGCCAGGTAATCCAAAATCTTCTGCAGAAACAGTTCCCGAGACCTGGGGAAACGGCGAATCTCACGATTTTGGACTTCGAGAGTTCGACGGAAGAAGACACAGAAGATGATCACGATTCCGTAGAAATTCGGAATTTGTCGGACAGTCGACTCGCGGAGACCACACAACAACGACTGAATCGTGAAGACGTCGCTTTGGCTGACGATACAGAATCCTTGACTCTGGAACAGGCCCGGGAGCGCATCAGGGAACTTGCTCAGTCAATCCCCAGGCCTTCAACAAAGAAAACGCGAGAACCCATCACACGAGGTACGGAAACTACTGATATCTTGTCGCAGGGGCCTGATCCAGCTACGCCGGGACCGGTGCATAAACTCCGCAGAAACCGAGTGTCCTTTCTACCAACACCTAGACGGTCATTGCTACCGACGGGTCGCTCAACTCCATATGGTTCACCAACTGCTCTGCCAGATACTTCGGGAGAGGAAACCGAGCCTGAGGTACACGATGAGGATGGTACCACCCACTCGCTGGTCCTGACTAGCTCCGATGAGAGTTCCGAACATGACGATACGAGCGATGAGGACGAGGAGAGACGCGCAGCCTCCAAAGGACGGAAGTACCGGAAGGGAAAACCTATGACAGACACGAAGTGCAAGGTACGACTGACACCCGAGACGCTGACCATGAGGAAAGGTAACTACGCTCATTTCATATCCACGGATTGCCTACTTACAACACCGGTGGGCAAACAACTCCAAGAAATAGGGCTGGTCCACCCCGAAAACCTCAAGGAAGCGATCCAGGGGAAAGGTCACGTAATCGTTACACTACACGAAACAAAAGGAAAATTTTCTCCATAGCCAGCATGGACAAGTACTATCATAGGATGACACCCAACGACCTAGTTGATGGGCTGAAGGCGCTGAAGACTGCAATGGGAACCACTCAAACTACCGAGATGAGACTGGCTGTGAAGGGCGACGGAATCGACACCCTACCGTCAGAGATCATAAGATCCCTGATCCAGGAAGTCTTCCAAGACTATCCGTGCCACATTTACCTCTGTACGGGCGAGATCGAAACACCGACACCCGAAAAGCGACAACGGATTGTCAAGAAGTGGCACGAAGGCAGAACAGGAGGACACAAGGGAGTCACCAAGACCTATAGACGCCTGCGGCAACGCTACTACTGGCCCGGGATGCGTAATGAGGTTCAAGACGTAATAAGATGCTGCGAGAGTTGTCAGAGGCAGAAGATATCACGCATTAAAACCAGAGAACCGATGATCATCACCGACACACCAGTAGAAGCCTGGGAGAAAATTGCCGTAGATCTTGTGGGACCTTTACCAACTACCAGAAGAGGGAATAAATACATTCTAACTATACTGGACCTGCTGACTAAACTGGGACACGCCTACGAGCTACCTGATCAAACATCACTTTCCGTGATCCGGGCGCTGGACCAGAAGTACTTCAAACCATATAGCACGCCACTAATTCTACTAAGCGATCGTGGGAAATGTTTTACGAGTGATAATATGAAGGAGTTCCTCCGGATAAACAAGGTAAATCATGTGATGACTTCAGGCTATCATCCACAGACAAACGGATCATTAGAGCGTAGCCACACTGGACTCGTCGACTATATCCGACACTTCATCGACGACCAGGCGGAATGGGACGATCTTCTACCTGACGCTATGCGCTGTTACAACTCGACAATACATAAGGGGACGAACTTCACCCCCCACGAGATGGCCTTTGGGAAACTGAAAAGGACGCCTGAAACCTTACCACTGGCAAAACATCTTCCAACAACAACCAAGTATATGGAAAAATTGGTAACCAGATTGAGCGAATTAGCGGAAGTGGGCGGTAACAACCTTAACTCTGCTAAGCAAAGTTCGAAACACCGCTACGACCTGAAAGGCAACCCTATCCACTTCCGAGTGGGGGATCAAGTCTATGCCAAACGCGAAGTCAGACGTAAGCTGGACCCTCACTACGATGGCCCGTATGAGATCGTCGAGATGCTGGACCTGAACACCGCCATAATAACAGGACCGGACGGCAAACGGCGCTTGAAACACCTTGACAGACTAAAGAAGAAAAACGAAGGGCCAAAAGCAAAATAACGATCCTGATACTCGCCCAGTTTCCCTCTACCCTTCCAAAAACAGAAATAATCCACCATCTACCAACACCCAGAGGTGAACTGTACGAGGTACCCAGCCCACCGCTACCCATGAGGCTGGAACCACCCCGAGCAATCCTGCCACCGCCGCCAAGAGCTCCGTCCGTGGATAGCTTCACGGTCATTTAGGGCGGACGCCACCCGGTCGTTCCAGGAGACCAGACGCCACCCCCGGTTACCACCAAAGATAGCGTCTTGGGGGAGGATGCTGTTACGAACGAGCCGCAGCGTGACGTGATTACGCAAGCTACCACGCTGACGGAGGCGGACAGCTCGCAATGTCATCATTTTCAATATACAGGTATGAGCCGGTAAGTAGGTGACCCGGAATGGTTTTTCCTAAAATCGGTCGACAATTGGGAAACATGCCATCAAGAAGCTGAATAGCGAATACCATCCCCGCCAATAACCATCCGTCGGGGATAAAAGCCGCCGCACCCCTGACCCAGCAGCCTAGTATCGTGAAGTCGAAGACAAAGTGCTCTTCGAAGGTGCCGGACGGGACGCGTTGCACCTTGTCACTGGAAGTACTCCGACACTGAAGAACCGGCCTAGGTCAGGAATCACCGCTAGGACACCCGTCAGCTAGGGCTATACGGCGACTCAGGATTCGGCTTCCTTGGTGGCAGGTCTCTAAAAAGTCGACCCCCGATCATCCGAGGTACACCGCTTCACCGGCTCATCCCTACCTAAATTCCTCCTCCTACCTATACAATTTCATTACGTTTTCTCTATACCTATGTTCATTATTCATCGTATATTTTCTATTTGTTAAACCTAACGTCGTTATATATTTTCTATTATATTCTTTTATTATTCTCTATTATATTATCTTCTTCGTTATGTAATTTATCGAATCTAACGCCATTATATATTTTCTAGTTGTCAACCTGTCAATACTTTCATAATAAATTAACTTCATACTGCGTAAACCCAAAGGTTACATTTTTCCTCAAACAGACCGAATTCTCCTTCGAACCTGCAGGTCCACTTTTGTGGTTTGAACAAGCAACAACCCCCGGCAAGAGCAGTCCAGCCGCTCAGACGGTTCTTGTCTAATAACGTTAACGGAAGCAAACGCAAACGCACGCAGGTCGTTTGCTCGTAACACAAGCAAGGAATCGCCCTATATAGTTTTGTATGACTAATTGAAAGACACCCTGTATATACAAAACGATGCGTGTGTGTGTATGTGTGAGGCGGTTGCTAGGAGAAACTGGAAATAAATAGGCTGTACTTGCAATTATTTTCACCTCGATACTAATCATCTAAACTGGACGCATCGACGAGATTGCGTTGTAGGAAGCTGGGTAGCGGTCAATTATCTCAGTGTGGGGTGTAATCAAAGCCTGTCGAGACTTGTAGACATCTAGTATACCGTCAACATTTAGTACACCTTATTTTTTCAAAAAAAAAAATAACTGACTCTGACGCATCTGATAATTTAATAGCTAAAACCTGTTAGGGAGGATGCTGACACATAGTTCAATGTTCTCAATTGCCCTCGATCATCTCAGAAGTGGTAATTATAATTTGCTAATGCAATTATCTTCATTTTTAAATTAGTGCGAGGTAGCAGTCAATTATCTCGGAGTGGGGTGTAATCAAATCCTGTCGGAACTCGTAGACACCGTTGATTCATTTTTTTTCAGTAAAAAATAGCTGACGATGATGCATCTAATAATTTAATAGGTAAAACCTGTTAGGGAGGATGCTGGCACATAGTTCAATGTTCTCAATTGCCCTCGATCATTTCAGCGGTGAGGGTGATTGTAATTTGCAATTATCTTCATTTTTTGAATTATTAGATTTTTTTTTCCGGAAAAACTGGTGCAATTATAGAATGTATGTGTGTGGGTGTGTCTGTGTGCACTAACATTCAATTATCAGATTTCTTTCGATTTTTTTCTGATGAAATGGTGTAATTATAGAATGTGTGTGTGGGGTGTGTCTGTGTGCACTAACACTAATCTAGCTAAAACTCGCGGTGTTTGAGTACTCACCGTCGACGGTGCTATTCTGATCGTCGAGTGTGTGGCGTTGTTGTAGGCGAGTACCAGCTGGGGCAGTATATCCGCGTAACGATGAGTAATTTTGTGTGTGAAGTAGCACCACATTCTCTCCTTAGGAGTGCGATTGAAACGCTCGACCACAGCGGCCTTGATGTCGGGGTTACGCGTGACTCTGTAACGTATACCTTTGGTCTCAAGTAACTTCTGGAACGGGGCTCCCATGAACTCCTTGCCTTTGTCCGTCTGTAAACAGATCGGGTATCGCTTGTTCGCGGACAGCACGCGCTTGAACGCCCCGACGACGGTAGCCGCAGTTTTGTCGGCTAACGGTTCGACCCAAACGAACTTGCTCAAGACATCTATCACTACCAGCAGATAACCGTAGCCGTCGTTGTAATCCTTGATGGATCTCAGATCCACCAGATCTGCCTCCCACAAGTCGTCTATATTCTGCACGTTGTACCTGGCTCGTGGAAATTTACGCCGTATATACTTGTGCAACGTGTACGCGTTCTGAGCGGCCAACCAGTCTATCACGGTAGCGCGCGGTGTATCCTTTTCACCCCGCACAGCCTGCGTCAGTCTCCGAGCCCCGGCGTAGCTGACCGGGTGAGACGGCAAGTAGTACAGCCGTTCGAGCGTTTTCATCTCAATTTCATTCTGCACCAGCGTCCGTTACCTGTTTGTTCGGCGCGCGGTCTCTTCTTCCTCGTAGGTGTAATAAATATCACATCCTCGTCGT